>PQWD01002248.1:80995-196936 GCA_019425675.1 Leucinodes orbonalis | reverse complement strand
ATGGACGATAATGCGATGCTACATTTAGCTGCTGCACCAAAATGCAAGATTACAGGAAACAGAGCCGTATCAATTAACAGGGTGACCGCAGATACGAGATCGATGCTGAATTATATGATAACACAGCCAAGGTCATTTAAACGCATTTAAAATTTTGTAACCACTACTTCGCGTCAAGTTTCATAATCATGTTCTGCTTCAAGGTATACAAGGACACGCTTTAGATTACAGCAGATTAAGATACAGTAATCATTATCAGAATTGCTCAGTTTAGAAACATCATTCAGTTACTTGAACACTGAGGCCAGTTTGTGCAGGCATATGGATAAAACTCAGTCGTTGTTCGTTAGAAGAAACCCAATTTTTTTTAAGAAAAATCACTTTTTCTTTAATAAGATACACAGCTTTTTTTTAGAAACCATTTTTTGTAAAATAATTATTAAAATATGATAACTTCAAACGATCATATCTGTCATAAAATGCCTACTGCTAAACAAAGGCCTTTACAAATTAATTTCTACTCCCACCTACTGCAAACATCGAGTTTTCGACCCCAACGGTCGTCGATTATTCAAACTATGCGCCCTGCCAATGAGCAGGGCAAATAGTATGAATGGCCTAAAGCTACATAACAATAATGTAATACAATTAATTTACTCGGTTATAAACATCACAAACCGAAAATACTTACAAATTTAATATTAACTTTTGGTAATGACACCCGTTACTGGCAGACCCTGAAAAAGCCTTTAAAAATATTTTACATCCCAAATGATTTAAATTTCTGACACCAGTACTACGATTGGTATTTATTTTTAAACGTAATCCGGTCGTTGTAATGATTGATGTGACAGACATCAAGCCAACATTGCGCGTGAATTCCACAAGATACGAAATTCACTGCCACAAAATTTAAACACAATTTTACTAGGTGGTAAACTCGGTACTAAGTTGACTAGGAAGGTACTACCGCAGTGCCAGATATCGTTCCGTTAAATAAATCCCGTTAGTGTTTTGCAATTCTGTGTTTCGGGATGAGGGTACTGTAGCTAGTAAAATTATCGGGTATGAGAGACCTAACATCTGTTGTCTCGGATGTCGGGCGCAGTGCGGCATTGTTGGAGAATGATTCTTTGTCAGAAGATGGTTTTTCTCAATAATTGTCGCTCTGTCATGATCAGGCGTATCACTTACCATCAGGTGAGCGTCCTGACTGTCCTGTACAGTTTATTATTTATTTTCATTATTATTTTACTTTATTTAATTCTTTATTATACACTAAAATATACAATACTATATAGTAATGATAAACAAAAGTACAATGGGCGGCCTCATTGCACATGCTAATCTCTTCCAGGTAACCATTGGATTGAGAATATAGACAGATATGATTTGGGGTAGACAAGTGTATATATAAAATACAAACTTAGTAACATAAAAAAAACTTTGAATCACAGGTAATATAATATATTTGAATGGACATTTTGAAATAGTGAACTAGGCGTTGAGTTTACATTGCTGTGTGAATCTACGTTCGATACTCACTGGGAAACCGCATAGTTAAAGTCACTTTGTACGATTTTTAGCCTGTTTGGTTAGAATGTTGCAGGCTAAATCAAATGACTGTCTGTAATGAAAGATAACTGTGTTTCGAAGAGAACGTTAAGTCTATGGTCCCATCAATTCGCATAGGGCGTGGTACTCGTGGTAGTCTACTACTAGTCTTGCCAGGTGTCACGATTTGCGCAGAACGTCTTGATTCCGGGGTCTGCACGCGCGTCCCGATCAATCACAAAATTAAAAAAATTCATCAGCAGCAGTTTAATTTGTTGGCATTGGTATATCAAAAACGTTTCTTAAGCTTCAAAACCAGGCATCCATATAAAAAAGTGTCCCTACTAACTATCAGCCTAATCAGCTAACTTATCTTTGGAGTTTTACTTCAGATAATTATATCATCCTAATGCGAAGGCCTTCGTTCAGCAGTGTTAAATATTAGGCTGCAATGATCAAAATGACACTAAATTAGGCTCGTAAAAAAAATATATTTTTAAAAAAATATGTTAGTAAATGTATCTAACTCTAGTCAAAGTATTAAATTTTTCTGTAATTAAGTGAAAAGGACGACCAATTCACTAACACGGTAAGAGACACCTATTCATAAAATATGAATAATTAAGAAAAAAATTGGTGATAGCAGTACATATTAACGTTAACACACAAAGACGATTGATATCGGGTCCCTTATATATGGTAATTAACTGGTTTTAATGAGGATTTCATGACAAACGTGGCGTACAAATAAGTTTTTAATTATTTTCTAATGTCTATTTCTTGAGTTGAGACTAGGTCAAATGACTATATAAATATAAAACAACTGAACTGTACAGACACAGCGAGATCGACTCTCTTGAATTATATACATCGGTATAATAACGTATCAACTACTTGCACTCATAGAAATGAAAGACTGATATTTCCGACCGGGATACTAGAGTCATATAGGGTTGCTACATCAATATAAGAATTTTAGTATATACTTATTACGAATGTTTAAAATTAGCAATGGCCTGATAACAAATAACAAGTTCCGGAGTGGGGACAAGCGTAGTTACAGCCTATAGAACGTGTAAGAGACAACCGACTTACAAAATCTTATAAAATTGAAAGAATTTAGTATTATTTTAGAGCGTCGATGGCTCATTGGTGTTGCCTTCCGCTCTATAGTGTGTTTGTCGAAAAATATGTACAAATGTAATGTCGAATTTTCGGAATTATATACATATACGTTTATCCTATAGTCTTACGGTGAATGAAATTATCGTGAGGAAATCTGCGTACACCTGCGAATAGATTCAATGGTTGTGCGTGATGTCCGTCGACTAAGGCACCCTATACGGGTAGGCTTGAGCCCCTCGGTGAGGACGTTTAATGAGCTAATGATGATCCGTAAACGAACAAATTACTTAAGGAACTGACCAAATCATTGTTTTCATTAATTCCCTCCGACATATATACATACTCGTATAAATACTCTGCTTCGAAATTAATCTAAAATTACCACTGGCGCAGCGTAGGAGGGCCACTCAAAACAAACTAAATGCTGGATGCAGGTTGCTTATAAATGACTCCATTGGAAGTCTTTGAGAAGATAATGTTTATAAAACCTTTTGTTAAATAAATGACACTCCTTATAGGACCTAAAACAGGGTCATTCCTGATTGCCGACACTGAATTGTCGCCATTATGAAAAGATGAGGAAAATAATCCTATTTGATGCCAGTGGTGACGTATGTCTGACTTGACAATCGAAAATAGACCTAAAATCATAAAATAATAATTAAATCAATGCTAGAGCCGAAACCACAGGAAACTAAGTTACTTACAATATCGTTCGCACAACCTGGAACCCTTCCAAAACTTTGTTAGCGGTCTCGATTTGCTATATACTTACCTTGCTAAAACTTCATTTGTTTGTTGACGGTTTGAGTTAAAATACAAAAGGTAACAAATTAAATTAGTTTTTTTTATGCTTAAATCTTAAATGTGTAACTTGTTCACTATAGAAATTTACACATTTCTCCTGCTTGGATTAAAATTAAATTTAATTACTAACTGATTTAACTTGAAGAATTGGCCAAGCGTGATTCAGACTCGCCCGTGGAGGGTTAGCAAGTAACATAAAATAAAATATTTTTTATTTACTTAGGCACCTACTACAGCTTCAATATGAAAAAATAGTGTTTCACCGTTTATGAAAAAAAGTACCAGTACCAGAAATCGTTCAAACTAAATTTCATTGTTAGATTTTATGGGCATCATATATTTTTTCGATTTTATCGACCCCATATTTTAATAATTTGAGGGAAGGAGGACACACTTTTTTCAACTTTGGAAGTATCTTTGCGCAAACAATTCAATTCATAAAAAATATGTTGGAAACCTCCATACCATTTTTCAAGATCTACACATTGATACCCCACACGTGGGGGTACGATGAAAAAAAATGTTTTGTGTTTCAGTTCAATGTATGAGGAACCCTAAAATTTTTTTTTTCAAGTTTTTTATAAAACCTAATAGCGGTTTACAGAATACATATACTTACAAAGTTTGAACAGTGTAGTGCTTATAGTTTCGGAGAAAAAAGGGTGTACATATGGACGGACGGACGGACAGACAGACAGACTTGACGAATCTATAAATGTTCCGTTTTGTTGCCAATTGGTAACGGAACCCTAAAAATCAAAAATTGGAATAGAAGCAATCACTAAGGAGTCTTTACCGTTTCCTAATAGTATACCTGGTGCTAGTTACATATAGCATTAGGCTTTTGGGTATATTTTACCGTAGGGCATTAAGACTTCGCTTACCTAAACGTGGCTTGGCGAGCGACGGTGCCCCACGTCACGTCTATGTGCCAGTTGTGCCCCACCCCTACTTGGTCATAACTCCAAATAAGATTTTGAACAAGATTGACTTACATAACAGGCTATGACACAATAAATCTTAGGCGGCTGCTTTGTATCGTTTCGTCGCCGTCATCTACCGTATTATCTATCTCGTGTATAGGACGTATCTTTTTAACTGTTTTGATTTTTATTTCTTGCTATAAGATTTTGCTTCATAACTGTTCATATCAGGTACCTCTTATCCAGAATAAGAGTAACTAGCGGTCACAAAAGATCATGCTACCTACAGTAGTCTATAAGCTCCTCTACTCTCTGTCACTCTAGATGAGCTGAGTCAAGCAAACCGTGCATTTGAGGTTGTGTGTCAAGGTATTCCAATAGCTGATAAATAGTTATTCAAGACCTCTTTGCGATATTCTGATTAAATCTATAAGTCATTTACATTCAGAATTGTAAGAATACTAAGAAAAAGGAAGCGAGGTTTGATATGTTATTTATCCGCAGGTGAATATACACATCCGGTTCAATTGTTCTGTACCTACATGCAAAAAAAATGTTTGTTACATTTTAATGTGACTTACCAAACTATAACAGGCTGTGTACATAATAATAATCTTATCTTTTCAGGTAAATTGCACCCACCATCATCTCAGCTGCTAGTCGTTCACGCAGTCCCAGTGCGGATTGGGCGTCTTTACGCACAACCTTTTAATGTCTTCGCAGGCGTGCGCTGGTTTTCACACGATGTTTTTTGCTCACCAAAATAACATCGGATAAACGTACATATAATTAAAAAACTCGATAAGACATAGACACGGGGCACGATTTTTAACCAACACCGGAAGATCGGAAGGCAACAGTCCACAACAATGAGTTACCAACGTTATCAGCAATATTTATCTTTAATCACCATACAATATCAATTGAATCAAAATTGATAAATAACAGTGAGGAAGGTTTTATATTCATTCCGAAAGTTAAATATATATGAATATAAATAATAATGTTAAAATAATCCCTAATTTATTATTGTACGATTGCATCGCACATTTGCAAACGCCAAGCATTGTGATTTGTAATGTACGCGTAGTCGCATATTACTAAATATAGTTCATCTAATATATGTGTGTACACATTTTTATACAATAAATGAAGCAAATTTTATTTTCCTGTTTTCACAACTACAAGTCAAATATTACCCGATAGCAATGATAATTAGTGTAAAAATCTACTCCTTTACCCACGATGAGAAACTACTCTCTGGAACAACTGGCCATTGCCGGTTTGAAAGTCTGAATAAACTTCTAGACACTAATGCATCGCACATTTGCAAACGCCAAGCATTTGTGATTTGTAATGTACGCGTAGTCGCATATTACTAAATATAGTTCACGTTCTAATATTATTGTGTACACACATACAATAAATGAAGCAAATTTTATGCTGCTTATTAATATAAGCAGAACATAATTGCAGCAGAATCCAATGACATCTCCTGACAATATGTTCCATTAGTGTTTGAGGGCTTGACGTGCTCTGCGATATACGGAATCATTTACTCCCGAAATATTTTGATTGCCTTTGAGCCTGCAATATTCTAACCAAACTATGTAAAGTTGCACTTTGTGCAATGATTTTCACCCGAGCGATTCGAACCCACGACCTCCGGGTCACGCAGAGGAACGCTGCATCCACTAGACCATGGAAGCAGTTATATCGTCTGGTGATGTCTAAAACAACTCTCAGCCCTATTCTTCCGAGAATTTCTGACTCTCCTATTGGCACTTTAACTTGCTTATCCTAGCTGTATATGCAGTTATATTGGCCAATGAGTTAAATTTGGTGAAAGTATACTATTCATATAAGACTTTGTCACTAAAATCGAGACCACAACCATAATACAACTTCCTAACACCGATAAATATTTGTTCATAAAACCATTTATATTGATCCCACAATCTATTCTTTATTTCCATTTTGTCCCAATAGACGTATTGCAAACATTAGTTCTATCTCGTTAAAAAAAACATCAAGTTTATTTACTCGAGTCTATATAAATTAAAAAGGCAACCCTTATTATGAAAGTCGACCGAGCTATCAAGTCTGACCTAGATAGCGGAGAATAAACGCTTCCTGAGGCACATTGAATGAATCATCTCCACTTACATATTAAAGCTCATCAGTTACATGCATTTCTTAAGAATACTTTTAATCAGAAGGATACACAACACATTTAGGGTACCATCAAAATGTGTACTACTTCATTCTAGACTTAGAGTTATAAAAAATATCCCCAAATTAAAAAAGAGATCGTACCGTTGTAGGAAGATTAATATATATTTTTATAAAATATAAGTCGTATATGTTGTGAAATTAGTTGATTCAGTGAACATCACATGTTACTGCTTAACCACTAACTACATTGCAATTCAAATGTCCCTTGTGTTGTCCAGGCACAGATTATTTTACATTAAATATCTAGATCATATCATCTTTTTTGCCCATATAACGATTACAGAAATCCCACTGCAAGACAAGGTCTTCAATGAAAATAGCCGGGATTATAACTCAATTTATTATAATAGTCAGAAACCAAAGCTACTGTTTGGTGCAACCGTATTATATATGTGGTATGTATTTCCGTTGAAAACAGAATTCCAATATCTAAGTAAAGTGGAATACGTCAAACACAATGACATATGATGGACAGCATGTAGTGGATTCAAACCGAGCTACATCGATAGTGTGACATTGACTAATGAATGCTAGACTTATGTGCGATTGTGGACTAAAGCCTAGCCTTTTACTACTTTGACGCTTTCTGGCAATACCTAGGAATATTACCAGAGATTTAATTGTTAAAAGTCAGCATTCTGCACCGCCCAGAATTAAAAAAAAAGTACTTTATTTCTAGGTATAGTTTTAAAAAAAAATACAGTCAGGTAGGCTTATTATAAATAAAGGTGGATTGCAATATTTATATAGTCTTTGCACAAAAACAGTGCTTACTGTTAGCAGGTAAATTATTTTTTTTACGATTTAGAAGTGCTAGATCAAAAGTCACTTTTCTATGGAACGTGAAAGTAACACTAAGTAGGTAAAGCTTTCTGACTGATAAAACTTGATCTCTGTGCGACTTCCACGTCCAACATATAGGTAAGCGATACGTTATCATGGATTGTTCCTATGCAATCTATAGTTTACTCAGAAAATCTGCATTACATGCCTTGTAGATATCAATTTCCAGAGTCATGAGGTCAATATCCAATTTCAAACTTAGTCCCTGATCCAAAATAAAGCCGAGAGAGATATTTAGTGGAATGCACCTTTTGTAAAAAATAGGCACGAACAGCTACTCACTGTATTTTGTAAGCAATAGTAGATTCCAATGCAAAATTCTGAGTCAGGTGAAGTCAGAGAGGTGTTATTTGAATTATGTAATTTTTGGCGTCATAGTACATATTGTATAAATGTGGTTATGGCTGATCGAATAAAGAATGTAAGTTGATTTGTCAAGCAAAATCGGTATTGTACAAACGATGTTCTTACACCAATAATAGGAAAGTTTTTGAAATTAAGATATGTACACAGTACGTTTAATGCTGCACATCCAACCAACAGAATACCATTTCGTCGGATTGCTACAGTACTTTAGCCACAATATACATAATAGCATGGAGGGCGCAACCCTGTAATAAAAGAGCGAACTATCGGGCCGAAGTATTATCCAGATTGTACGAAATAATAAACACTTCCCGGTGCAGTTTGTTGCATAGAGAGCTCTTAGCGGCCAGTTTTCTACGTACAGTATTACAGTGAGTTATTATGTTACGATAATGGGGAAATTGTTTAAGTAATAAAAAAATTCAAGGTATTTTTGAAGACAAGTAAAGTTCATTTCATTATTACATCTGTACTACTGGAGCTATGCTAGAGTTCTCTCTTATAGATAAAATCAGAAATGATGTTATTAGGAAGACAAAAGTTACCAACGTAGCCCGCCGTATCAGCAAGTAAAAATGGCAGTGGGCTGGGCAATTATGGCGCAAAATGCATGGTCAATGAAGCAGGCGAGTATTATTGAACCTCGGGTTAGGACGTTGTAGGGGTTTCTTCCCAAACTTATACTAACCTAGTATAAGTTTGGGAAGAAAAGCGATCTGGCACGTGCCGATAGCGCGAATAGGGTCTGGTCGAACCTACAGGTGGTGGAGGCCTTCGTTCACTTCCCGCGTAAGTTGCTAACACCGCGACGACATTTACAATAGTGAATCTATCGATAGTTCGGCAACACTACAACGATCCAAACCAATGTTGCACGCACTAGACCATGTAGCCAGTTGGTTTGAAATTACACACAATTTTTATCGCAGTATTGATTCCCAAGAACATTATGTAAAATACCTAAACTGTTTTACATCAATCATTTTACCTCTAAGGGAATAACGGTTTTATCTTTGTCATTGTCATCATAAATGAAAATTTGATCGATTGAAATATAAGGTTAAACTTATTTCTTTCGCTATAACAGTAATGTTTTATTTAAAATGAAATCTGTTTCGAAATTAAAACTAAGGCAAGCATAAAAATTGGACTCATTGTGTCCGGATAATATTTCAACTTTGACCATTTGACAACCATGTGTTGTAATGGATGAGGCGTGGGCTCTACACCAAGGGTTCTGAATTTAATCTCCGGACAATACAAACATCTGAATGCATAAACATGTCAGTTTGTATTGGTCTAGGTGTTTTCTATGTATAATATGTATGTTTTTAGAAAGAAAATATGTAAGTATGTTTATCCATTATTTAGTACCCATAATACAAGCTAAATGCTTAGTTTGGGACTAGATGGCGCTATGTGAATGTCTCTGGATACCAAAATATCAAATTTATTTATAGAAACCACGTGTGCGGTATGGTAATAGCCACTTATCTATTTTTTTAACAATTCTTATAACGTAAGGATGAAATACGCTGGTGTGACTTAGTGAATTTTGCACTTGATATATTTTAATGTGACAATCAGAAGCTTTTCTTAATGACAGCAAATCTAAAGCGCATTAGGGATCCAATAAAAGGGAACCGTTAGTTAAAAGGGGGCCAAAACTATTTATATTTCTAATTATACCAGTTAACAAACAACTTGACGGACGACTTGCGAAAGGTCGCAGGTGGAAGCTGGATGAGGAAATAGGACGGCATATCTAGCGGAAAATGGAGGATATCTATATCCAGCAGTGGACTGCAACGGATTGAAGAGAAAGAGATAACAAATAAATGAGTTACTTTCATTGAAAAACTGAAACCAGAAGAATTTAAACAAAATAATTACTAATATGCCTGCAGTCTAGCATATTCATTGGTGTCTTGTCTTTAAATTTACCTACAATAGGTATTTTGTACTCGAGAAATTATTTTTTTAAAAAGGTTTGACTATTTGCAGTCTCATACGCGTTGTGACTATAACGCAATTTAATTCAATAATTCATAACTCATGAACTCCAAACTATAAATGAACAGTAACAAAAAGCCGTTCCAGTGTAAATGAAAACAATGTCGGCTAGTGGTTGCCGTTGCAAATCAAATTACAACTTTTACATTACGCGGGTTCCTAGATTCATTCAACACATAAACTTGTGAGACCTTTTGCACTTAAAACTTCCCCGGGGTATAACTGCGCGGTCACATTATATCGCAGAACGAATTGTTATTGTTTCTGAAAGGAACTTTAACTGTGAGGATTACATTGAGTCAAGTGGCCCACAGCGTCCGACAGTTGAGTTCGTCTGGCAACCGCAGTCTGACTTTTTCATGTCCAAAAATAAGGCCACTAACGTTTAGACGTATTTCACCCGTCAAACCAGGTTTTTGGAGTTCGCTATTCCTGGTACAGAAGCATCATTTCATTTTGATTAACGTTTTTAATTTTAGAACACGGGATGATTCCGAAAGTGTTTTCGTACCTGTAAACGTTGGTCTTATTCCAAATATACTTTATAAATAGGGTGTTTGTACCTAGAGAAGAAATTACTATGAACTTTGCAAAGAAACTTTTCATTTAGATTGTTTTATTTAATCAAGCCTAACAGACACCTTTCAAATATTTTAAGTAATAGAAGATTCTTAATAAAACTAGTCGTTGTAACTAATACCATCGTTTTTAAAGTCCAATATTCTTACAACAACCCAATATTTGTTTACGAGCTGGGGGTTTCGGATAAATTATTGCCAAACACAAGAATAACACGGTACACACTTTTATTAATTAACCAATATTAATCACACACAACACTAATTACACTTACACTCGTACTAATTAATCAATTAACGCACGCACTAAAACCGTAATTACACTGCACACTATAACACAACACTTTCGCACACCCACGTAATAATCAACGTTAATCTTCAACTGTTGTATCACACTCACGATCCCTTAGATATCGCTGTATCACTCGCTTCTTCCTTGTAGTCGCAGGTATTTCGCCTCTTTCTTCGCTCTTGAGTAGAACACAAGACTCCCGCGCACCCGTCGGCCCGCCTTATATACCTGTCGGCCGCTGAGCTCGAAGCGTCGACGTCATTCTATATAGTTCGCGAATTATTAGAACATACTTCACTCTTTGCTATTTGACAATTCGCATGTCATACTCTATGGATTGTCTGTGGACTGACGTCACATATTAGCCGCCATATTAATGACATTTTAAATACGTAATTCGTAACAATATTACCGAATTCTTTTTAATAAAGTATAAAGATTCTACGAGAGCTCTTCATTTAAATCTCGTTAAATTGCAAAACGCTGCAAACAAGCAGTTGACGGTGAAATAGAAAAGTCCTCTATGGGGTGAACTCATATTAAACATTACTACGTTGTTTGACTTTAAGCTATTAATATTTAAATAACAAATTTACGATTTGTATCTGATTTTATAGAGCCTAATACACATTCCCTGACCTCTCGTTACTAGTTTTTCCCACACGAGGGAATTCAAAACAACCATTATGTTACTCAGGGTAATCATGAATATTCCAATGCAAACCCTTTTAAGAGATAAAATGCTTTTAAAATATTTCTCAATAATGAATGCAATGGACGGATATGTAAATTAAACCAAAATGTGTATTCGCCACGACAAAACAAACTTTGAAACAATCTTATCTACTTGTTGAAAATGCATTAATTAAGACTTTCGCGAATCTTTAAACCAAAAAGAAAGCCAAAGTGTAAAAAAAAAAGTGCGGCTTTATGTGGAAACGGAAAGTTTTCCAATTGATAATAATTTCCATTGTGATGCAACACAAAGAGAACAGGAAAGTATGAAGTTCTGAAATAAATTCTTAATTTAAGAGCTGACTGAACGCTATCTGAAAGGAAAGTCGGGATTAGAAGAACAAAGAATACAGCACAGCTCACAGTGAAGCTAATTTTTTGTTGACTTGTGTTTCGCTCTTTGCATTTCCATGAATTGGACTCGGAAAGTTTGCTAATGAGTGTGGGGCGACGGTACAAGTACCAATAACGTCAACAAAGCGAGTAGGCCCGCTTTTTTGTAATAGGTAGCCTATAGTCTTTTTAACTGACTAGCTCTTGCAGGATAATGAGTTGCTTTTATTGTTCTGATCTTGCTGTTTAAAATATGGAATTTCTATTGAATGTTTGCTTTAATTCATTTTTAAAAGACTTCCATAAGCCATTAGAAAAATGTTGATATTATTACAATTCATCTTTACATTTCTCTAATTGATAATGCAAAAACTCGTACATAACGAGAAAAAATGTTATTAAACTTGTATTGCGTCGTACATTTATTTCAGTATAAATAGCTCTCACCGAGTTTTGTATTTTGCAATTTGTTATTAAGCATGATGCGGAATTCAACGTTACAGATCCTTGTTTAAAAAAAGCACGGAACAACAAATGCCGTGTTGAACAATACGAATAGCCTGTAATGGCTCTGTTGGTACTTCAGTAATAACATCGAGTGTATATTCAGTTGGGGCTCGTGTGTGTAATCGCGGCGCCGGCACGCACGGGATTTACGAGGCCGTCGCTTCCGCACGCGCCGACTGCGCCGCGCCTTTCGAGCCGGCACATGCCAGCGCAATTCTCTTGTACACCAGGATGTCTTCAATTAACCGCTGCTGTGTTAGTTAATCATTTTAACGTCGCTCTATTGGTTGGAATTTCTAGGACCTAATTCCGCTAATTTTGTATTACGCCAATTCTATTTTTATTATAGTCAATTTGGGCATTTTCGGTATTCCACTATTTTAGTAATACCAATATCGTTTTCCAATAATATATCGGACTAATTATCGTGTCCCATTTGTTAGTAGAAATTCTTAATTGGTATTCTAACTTTTATTTGACGTTCGTTTCACAGTTTCATAATGGTTATATATAACTTTTGACTGAATATAATATGATAACGGAGTAGGTAAAGACAAGGCGTATCACGCCCTAGGCTAATGGTCATAATAAAACTTTTTAGTGATTTTGTTTGATGCTTGAAATATAGGTGGCGGAATATGAACCTTCACCCCAGATCGAAAAGCAGCAGTCCACACCGATCAGCCACCGACGATGTCAGCCGTATGTATTATCAAATGATGAAAAACTTAAGATTTTGGAACTGGATCCTTATTTTAAAAATAAGTCTTCGAAAGAACCTTGCTTGGTATAATCTGTATTAACCCAGTAAAAATAACACTACGCGCTCCTTAAAACTTACAGCGTTTTTCGTGGCTGGCTGCTAGATTACCTTGATTTACGTTGCTGCAAATAACCTTATATATATTTTATAATCCGCCTCTACGGATAAAGAAAACATTATCAGAAGAATGCAGTGTAACTGGTACTGCCGTAATAATAACAACAATTGGGTGAAACATAATCACAGCTTTAAAATGAAGGGTATGTTCAGTGTTATGCACTTTTTTGTTCAGGATGAGGGAACTGGAGCTAGTATAAGAAACCTTACATCTGTTGTATCGAGTGTTAAAATAAGATTCAAATATGTAATTAATGTGATTTGACATTGTAGCTATGGTGGTGTAACACAATAGCTAACCTGTTGTTTGGTTGGATCGTGCCTCGAATATTTATTCTGTGGTGGGTATTTAATTCCCGGTATGTAAAAAATAATTGAAATTGATTTGTTTGACATACACACGTTTTTATCTCAATTTCTTCTTCTTTTCACATATTATACCGAGACAAGTCAATGGCATCCACAATGCTTCGCAAATCTACACAATTATTTAGGTTTCTTATCGTTTAAAGTAATGAAAGCAAAAACAAGACGCAAGCACCCGTTGACAGTATACCTACCAAAGAAACAAACATTTTGCATCTACATTCTTTATACTCGTAGAGCTCGTACTTGCACTCAACTTTTACAATATTTATACTTTGCAAATTGTGTAGTATTGTAATGAAATAACATTTTCATTTATTATTTCATAGTTTGTTTAGTGACTGTCGAGTTTCTTGCCAGCTCTTCTCGGAGATCTTACTTATTCTGAACCGATAGTAGAGTCATAAAATATAATAATAACAATTTACGATTCAAAAGTATCTCTCAAAGATTGATTTCAATAAAGATATTTTTATTTTTAACTTCGAGTTTGGATGCTTGAAATATACGTTTTTTTATGTCACAATGTGAACAGGACGGTCAGGACGCTAACCTGATGATAAGTAATACGCCTGACCATGATAGAGCGGCATTGATTGATATGAACCAACATTCTTTATACTCGGAGAACTCATTCTTGCATTCAACTTTTACAATATATATACTTTGCAAATTTTGTGAGTACTGTCAAGAAGTCCCACCACGTACCAATGTGTTTTCGAATTTTCAAAATTATATGTACGTCTTCCGACGCTCTTACGGTGAAGTAAATCATCGTGAGGAAACCTGCGCACGCCTGCAAGAAATTCAAAGATTGTGCGTGAAGTCAGCTAATCCGCACTGGGCCCGCGTGGATGACTAAGCCCTATATACCCTTATCGGGTAGGCTCGTGCCCCTCACTGGGGACGTTTGATGAGCTGATGATGATGAAATATTTTATCAGCCTCTTTCCTTGCCTATTGTTTTTACTAAAAATATAGAATACATTTATTTCAACATCAAGAACCATTAAAAACCAGAAACTAGTTTTAAACCACGACATCGGCAGTATTTTTGTAAGAGTAAAAAACAAATTGTCCACTGCATAAAAACAACAATAGCCATATCTGTACTAGGAAACGTCTGCGACCATAGACATCCGAATATACAATTAGACTGGACAAGCCGCCAAGTTTATAGGCAGTCCCAGTGTCGCAATTTTTTCGGTTCTTACCTGTGAAAAGTTATTAATTTCTTGGTAAATTTACTGATTCATTGCGATGATGGCATGTTACAATTGCACAGGATATTTGGAAAAAACGGTAATTTCTTCTAATATTCGTGTGTCTTGACTCGTCTCACAGAGCGTAAACTGGCAGCCAGTGTATGCTCGTTGAGCTTACATTTGTCGCACTTAAAAACGCGGCTTGCCCTATCTCCTGTATTGGGAAATCTGTGTCTGCGACAGAACTAGCAACTATATTCCCAAGTTTATAGTTGACGCACTCTAGTACTGTCGTAAAGCTGCTGCCGTAATTTTAACATAAACTATGGCAGAAAGTAACCATCCACAAAATGTCTTACATTCTGACGACCGTTCGGTGAAGTTTACAAAGCTACTGCATCCACTTTTATGAAAAAAGATAACAGCGAAGCAGATAGCCCACCTAATGATAAGTGGTAACTGACGCCTTGTAATACACCTGTGATCCCTACTAGGGAACCACAGTGAAATCTATAACTTGTGACGTAATGATTCGAAATCGCAGTACAAAATACATATAACTTATAAACATACAATTCATGGATACTATACTAAAACAAAAGAAGTTACAAAGTGTATTCGCTTCCAATATATCGCAATGGCCCAATGGTGTAGACTGCCGCATTCCTACCGGGAGGGCTGAGATTCAAATCCCGACACGTACCAATGTGTTTTCGAATTTTCGAAAAAGATATGTTCGTTATCCGACGCTCTTACGGTGAAGGAAAACATCGTAAGAAAACCTTCATGCACGCCTTGCAGATTTGAAGGTTGTGTGTGAAGTCCCGCAGACCATACGCATACCCAGGTAAAAGGAACTTATTTTTGCTGTTGTTTACTTAGTTTCTCTTTACTAACATACAATATTTGTAACTCGAGATTTGAACGATAATCCAGTGTATGTCGTAAGGATGTCAGAGTCTCATTAGTTTATATGTCAAAGTTATCCTGCCTTCAGTACAGGATTTGGACATTACAGATTGAGTCCTTTCCCTTTTCACAAAGTGTCATAATTTTAATAAATATTTTGAAAAGCAATAAGTAAACGTAGAAAAATTTCGTGTTCTGCGGTAAATTGTTCTTCAAGAACCACCAAAGGAGGAGTAAAAGAACCGGAATTATCATTTCATAAGTAAATATTTGACGACATTTTCATTCATATTACGTAGTTGTAATGAGACTTATGGATAAAAAACATGTAGTAGTAGACTTTAAATAATGTTAGACATACATTAGCTTGTATTAATTGTAGAAATTACGTCTAAAACAATTAATATTATGCATGAAAATTTAAGGATGTTACATAGTGATGTACTCAACATAGAATTTGATTCCATCGATAGTATTTCTTTAACAGTTTCTTTTATACAATTATTGAATTTTTAGGTTCCCGAAATGTCCACAAATCAGAGAAGAATGGGTTAAAAGTGTAAGGCGTGAAAACTGGGAGCCTACGAAGAACTCCAGGCTTTGCTCAAAACATTTTGAGCAATCCTGTTTCAGTAGGCTTATCAATAAAAATACTGAAATCCGATGCAGTACCAACCATATATCTAGTCAAGTTGATGTGATATATATATATATATATATATATATATATATATATATATATATATATATATATATATATATATATATATATATATATATATATATATATCACATCAACTTTTCTCAGAAAATTTAAAAACTATAAAAATTTTTATAATTTTGCAAGAACATATTTGTGTTCTGTAATCCACTTTATAATTTTAACAAAAAAACATGAAAAAAAAAATGTTTTTAGGTCGCATATTTTAAACTGAAACTTTTTTTTCATGATACCCACTATTGTGGGTTATCAATGTAGGTATGTATGGTCTTTAAAATGATAATGTGGCTTTCAGTATATATTTTTAAATAAAATTATTTTTAAGTTTGAGTTTGTGAGTGTTATTTAAAATTGTTATTTTACCGTAAAAATAAATATAGACTATTTAATACCTATCAATAATATTTTGTTTTATTTGTTCCAACATGACCTAATTTTTAACCCAGGAAGACCAAACTTCAAAATATTTGCGTATAAAATTATTAAAAATAAAGCGTTATATTTTTAATTTTGTTGTAGATAAAATTAACAGCGTTGCTGTATCTGACTCCATGTTATTTTTAACACAATTTATAATCATCTAATTCTGCAGGTGACGACGACGCCCGGTTAATTCTAGCAATATGTTCGATACCAAGATCACATCCCTAGTGACGCACACTAATACAAATCTGTAACTGCACACTAACAAAAATTAGACACCGCCTTTCAATATACAGTCTGTTTACCTCATAATATGTCTATGGTATATTCTTAAACGGTAAGTACGTTTATAGTGAGAAGCCATAAATTCAAACTAATGTTATGATTTAATCTAAATTGTAATTTAAATTAGCGTTTCCCATAATATTGAATTTAACCGACCGAAAATCGAAACCAGAAACTACGCTGTATCACTTCGCTAATGCGGTGATCAATTTATCAGCTTTGTAGTTGATACATTTAGTTTCGCAACTAAATACAGTGGAATTTGCCTGAATTCACATTAATGCTCGTAAACGAAACCCTATGAGTAATCGGCGAGTCCAGTGAACAAAGTAACTGAAACAAATGAAAGTGCCTGTTACGCAGGTAATACTGCATCCGAAGTCAAACAGAGCCCCTCCTTCATCAATTAGCCCAAGCTAACTAACTTCCACACTTACGTTTAGTTCTACTCGACGTTCCACTCTGACTCAACACTATTTTTTCCAACTTGTTATTTTACCAGAAGTTTATTCGAGAGCTGTTGGCGGTAATTTCAGTGTCCGATCTTGGAAAACCTACTTTTAACAAGTTTGCTTTGTTTCTCTTTAACAGGGAAATTATGACAAAGCTATTTTCTTTTGTATTATTACTTTTATGAACATAAAATATATATACTATAGGTACAGGCATAATATTACTTGTGCACAGCATGTCATCAAATGATCAAAGTATGTCGTTATTTGAATACAAGTAAATATAATCTGTAAAATCGTACAATGAATCTTACCCAGCGTCATCTTAAATACGCCAGTAATCTCTATTTAGGTATCATAAAAGCTTGTTACGTCATCATCCGGTCATTAAACATCCCCACCGAGGGGAACCAGCCTACCCGTAAAGGGTGTAAAGGCCTTAGTTGTCCACGCGGTCCCAGTGCGGATTAGCCGACATCACGCACAACCTTTGAATCTCTTCGCAGGCGTGCGCAGGTTTCCTCATGATGTTTTCCTTCACCGTAAGAGCGTCGGATAACGAACATATATTTTCGAAATTTCGAAAACATATTGGTACGTGTCGGGATTTGAACCTCAGCCCTCCCGGTAGGAAGGCGACAGTCCACACCATTAAGCCACCGACGCTCTTTAAAGGCATGAATTTGGATAATTAAAGAAAATAATTCAAAAGTCATATCTCAACTACCGCGAAACTTAAGTCATTGCGTCACCGGGAAAATCTATAGTTAGACCCCCAACCCCTCTTAAAAAAATCTGTCGGTCCATGCATCAAACACCCTGATAATAACAGGAAATTTTGTTGTTGTTTTTAACCCCCGACGCAAAAACAGGGGTGTTATAAGTTTGAGTGTTTGTGTGTGAGTGAGTCTGTGTGTCTGTCTGTGGCACCATAACTCCCGAACGAGTGGACCGATTTTGATCTAGTTTTTTTTGTTTGAAAGGTCATTTAATCGAGCGTGTTCTTAGCTATGTTTTATTAAAATCGGTTAAGCCGTTTATAAGATATAGGGGATGAAAGTGGGAATGAAAAACCGATTGTTTAAAAATATGCCCGAGTGGGGTATCAAATGAAAGGAAATGATTCGTACATTACAATAGTAAGTAAGTAAAAACAGGGGTGTTATAAGTTAGACGTTCTGTCTTTTATACTAAAATCTAACTTAAACCTAACCTACCTATAAAAAGTATGAAATAAAAATTTAAAAAACCCCCGACACAAGAACTTAAGTAATTTCCCTTTAAAAAGTAAAAAATAATAATAAAAAATAAAAGAAACTTAATGTTAAAGTACCTAAGAATTCTAAAAAAAACCTCGCGTTGGGGGACCGCTCTTAAACTACACATAGTCTAATTAGTAAGAGAGATGAACATAAAAACAAAATTAAGAGAATAATTCAAAACTTCATGAAATTCCTTCAGAAAGTCTTGGTAAAAGCCTAAAGAGGTAACCATCTTATGAAAAATATCGTAGATAAGAAAGAAATAATTAGGAGCGGTCCCCAACGCGAGGTTTTTTTTAGAATTATTAATAGATTCTTAGTACTTTAATTTAAATATTCGTTTTTCTTTTTACTGATAAAATTATTATAGGTACGTTGCTATGGTTGCAATGGATTTTTATTTCAAGTTCATAGCACTCTTTCAACATTTTTATCCCTGCATTTGAGCACACTTCTATATACTAGAAAACCTTTTATTTGCCTTACAATTTAAATTAATTATACTATAACATACTATGTGTAACGCTCTTGGTTTGATAGAACACAATATAAATAAGCTAGTATTTACTGAAGTAGCTAGTTCGCACCTAATTTGTAAGCAAGCGGAAGATAAGCGGAGCGTTCGGTCATCTCCAGTGATTTATTGCCTTCGAGCATGCAAATTACGTTTCCGTCCGTTACGCCATCGTGTGGGGCCAGCGTATGCACACTCCATTGTGTATCTATCGCTACTCTGCCGCAGCAATATAGATTGAAGAAACATGCATTTTAAGAAAAATATAAAAATTCGTGTTGGATGTTTTTTAGAATGAGAATGTTTCCATTGCAGTTATCCCATAGTCGAGCCTATAGTAGTGTAGTTTTTGTAGATATGGGAGATTAGGCATAGTCCACCACACGGGCCCAAAACAGTTTGGTGGGTGCTAACGACTACATACTATCTTTAGATTGTAGCCGTGGCACATTTTTTTGTATTGTATGCTGCAAATTATTGATAAAATTTGTTGATAATATTTTTTTACAAACTTCATTCCATAAATAGATATTTTATTGTATACTCGTAAACGAGCAGTTTATTTTGTACCTACCTATCTATTTAATCTGTTGCAGTCCACTGCTGGGACATATGTCTCTCCCATTTAGAGCCAGATATTCCGGTCCTCCTTGATTTTGTACTTTATCTTTTAATCGTATCTGCTGTCAAATGTGAACATTGCTCACTAGTGTGTGTGTGTGTTACTCTAACGTGTGTTATCATAAAGAAGGTTAAGACCGTCACCGCAAAGTGGGTGCATTGCTTAATTGCAACTTGCAATGCCAAAGCCTCTTCTTACAGTAGGAAGCACCACGAAACCATGAAAATAATTTTGAAATCATCTTAGCTCTGACACTTTCATTATTCAACTATTATAGACCGAAACTCTCTTTAGAGTCCGTGTATGCAAGCAGTCAAAGATTCATCTGTTCTTTAGCAATTAAGATTGACTCATAAACTTGATACAGCAAAAAAAAAATTATTTATGAATATCCAAAGAAATTAAAGAAGATCCTTTTTCCTGAATGTGTGACTTTTCTAGGAGATATTTCGGAATGACTTCAATACAACTTATACATGATGTACTATGATGAGTTTTCACAAAAAATCATTTGTGTATTATTATTTCGTAGTGTGTATTATTTTGATTGGTAAAACTTTCTTATTGGTCATTATATTATAAAAACTATGTTACATATGACATAAAAATATAAAAAGTAAAATGTCTACTGTATAACTAGCCAAATTGTTCTAAATATAACAATATCAGAACAAATGCAGAATTTCAGAATGCAAAATTCTATTTGCGCGAAGCGATATCACAGATGAATCGTCGCCAAAACTATTCGTGCATTGGTCTTTAAGGAACGTAACTCGTCTAGACGGATTGCATCGATTTCCAAAGAAACACCTCCATCACAGATCAAAACCAAAGATGAAAGTGGAAACCGAGGTATTGGAAGCTTCGAATTGAACATAAAATTTTAGTTCTTCACCTGGCACTATGACATCCCTAATTGGTTGCAACACAAACGAGTTACCCGAGTGGGAGCAGCGACATTTATTTATCACTAGCTGTTGCCCCGCGGTTTTACCCGCGGTACAAGATAATCTCCCGCAGTAAAACGTAGCCTATGTGTTTACACAGGGTGTCAGCTAACCATAAGGAGCGGAGCTCGCGCGGCATGAGTTGCGCGCCCCGTAGTACAAAATTACTTTTTCCTTAAAATAAAAAGATTTTCTAAAATAAAAGTAACGTAAATTTAACTTTTTACATCAGCTTCCTGACAATATTACACCAGCTTCCTGACAATAAAAGTTCCGTCGAAATCGGTCCAGCCGTTTTTGACATTATCCAGAACAAACAGACATTTTTAAAAAAAATATTTTGGTGTATGCTTTGTATATATGTATTCATACGAGTATACGTGTAATAAAAAATTGTTATTTCAACATTACAGACACTACAGTATATAGATTTGCACATATTATGACGGTTGGCGTTAGAAAACGTTCTGTGTGGGCACTGTTATTAATTTCTAGTCGAGTTGGTTTTTGTGTGTCTTAATGTAACTTTGTCCATTGCTGTAATTTAATGCGAGAAAGTAGTTCAATCTTGTTATCATACATCAGTATCAATGCAGAATTAGGTTCGGACAATTGAATTGTTTCGAAATACCACTATCCAGCACTCTATTGAACGAAATGTTATTCATTACAGCCTCGTGATGATCTTTTTTACGTATATTTATGACAACAGAACCTCTCTTCAACCTATTGCAGTCAACTGCTGGATGTAGGTCTCCTCCATTTTTCGCTAGATATCCCGGTCCTCCGCTTTTCTCATCCAGCCTCCACCAGGACCACCAGCGACCTTGCGCAAGTCGTCGGTCCTTCGGGCCGGAGGGCGTCCTACATTACGCTTGCCAAGGTGCGGTCTCCACTCCAGAACTCGTCTGCTACAACTAAGCGGATAAAATGTTATGAATCTGTGAGATTACTTTCAGAAATGTATTTCCTAAAGGGGATATAAAATATTTCAATATAAAACATGTTTTAATTTCGTCGATGGATTCACTAAAGTATATAGCGTACGAGTATAAATTGAACATTATGAACCCATAGTATCATGTTATATGATGTGAATATTAGGAATATAATTATGATTACTTCACATTGATTACCATTAATGTGCATTTCGATAAAATATAGAATGTTACTAATATCTTAACATGAATAACAACCCATTTAACTAGCATAACTCAAATTCGTGCTATAACCTTTAATTTATACTTAAGCAAAAATCCCGTGTGATCTGATTAAAATCCTTCACACTTTAGTCAAAATCCTCTACAAATCACTTTTGTACCTAAAGCTTTAGTAAAACACTCACATGCTCGTAGAAATGGAGGACGTTAAAAGGGTTGTATTCTGGTTTTGTAATTAGCATACGGCTGACACGTTCCCTTTCTTTCGATTTACAACGGATGGGAAGGATTATGTGGACATTTTTAACCCTTAATTTGCATTATTCTGAATACGTGGAACTATTCACGGATTGAGAAAACACGCCGTGTTTTTACTGGTAAAGGACTTTTCTACTTTACTGGTAATTAATAAATTCGTATAGTTGGTTATGTAACTAGATGTCTATAAACTGGTTTAGTCCACTCTCGGACCCATGACTTTTAATAAGGAGCGATTTTATACACAGTTTGAGAACATTATCATCCAGGGGCCAAGGATTCTCTAGACCGTGCTCCGGAAAGCATGTGAAGCCGTAAGTCACTATTGAAGGATGTAAGTCGTTAACATCCAGCAATAGGCCCGCGTGGTCGATTTCGGCCTTATCTTACTCCATGCCCTGTAGTGTAATATTATAGGCATAAATACAAATAGAATATGCATTTTTATCTGAAACCTAATTAAAATATTACAAGAAATAATAGTTTTATTACTGCATATAACACGTAGATAATAAATTTACTCAGTCCAATTAGTTACAGTATGTATGTCCAATGTCTTAAATAAAATTTAAATTCCATAGCGAAGATCTTGATCAAGTACCTCTGACGATGCATATTTTTTATGAGCGATTTCTCTCAGTATGCAAACTGCTAGTTTATGCGAGAAAACAGTAGTCAATTTTCATTATTTTAAATGAAATTAAAAGTCATTTTTCAAGTGCAAGTTTAATTTGAAATCAATAGTACGTAATTTATTTGTCATCAACATTTACACGCATTAATTTGATAACGAAATTTCGTTATCACACACAAATGTGATAACGAAAATTCTGTGTAAAGTTAATAAAGTACTCTCGTTTTGTGGTAATTATGTAAAATCATATGTCCTCCCGTGCGAGATTCAGTGCGCGATTTAATTAATATAACAGCAAAAAAAACGGATTTTGCGTTTTAATTAATTATAAAAGCAATTCAGGTAATCGAGATGAAGTCTGTACTAGTCGAACTTCTGTCAAGCCTTTTAAATTTTGTTTGACAACAAAACAAAATGTTTTTAATAAAGATATCAAACCAATAAATAACATAAATAAAAAACATATTTATTACAATGGAAGGAAGTTTGATGTATATTACTTAATTATATACAAAAAGAAATAGCAACAACCAAAATTATATCACACAACTTGGATAAAAGTTTAACAGAACAAAATTATTATTACATAAAAATGATTAAGTTGACCTTTGACTCAATACTATTTTTATTACAAAAGAGATTCCTTGTATGTATATCACATACAAGGAATCTCCAAACGGAATTGATATTGGCATTTGAGGATAATCAATTTGATGTATGAGGCTATAATTTATTATTTTGTGTAATATTATTAGGTACTTCATTCTATATTTGTAAAATACATTACGAAATCATTGCTATTATCAGGTTACCTACTAATTTCACCCCAAACTTGATCACGGCTTCATATAGGGGAATAGCATAACTCCACTTTAGTACTTATTATTGTAATCGTAACCTTACTTTCATAGATATTCTTATAAAAATAGAAGTCGCTTTTAAATTTTTATGTTCTTACAATGAAGAGGTATTGCAGCTCAGTTTAATTTAGTAATGAACATAATATCTCTATTGGCATCAATTGATATGATTTGCTATATATTGTTTTTATAACTAGCAAAATTTAGATTTAAAAAAGTAACGTAGTAAATATCAAGAGTTTGACTTTTTATCTATATTGCTTTAAAATACAGTCATAAAAAAATACAGGAATATAGATATCATACGGATGAAATGACAATGATTAATTACTATCATCAAACAGTTTACTATAATAAATAATATTAAACTAACCTTCAAAATAACAAATATGGATTACGCATCGTTTATGAGTTTTTTTTTATAATTTGTCGCGATGGAAAACAATACCTACAAAAGCACAAAATAGAATACTTGATTAGATAATCATAACACAATGCATAAAGTTGTAATTTAAAATCACCAACACAATATTAATCGCTTCTCACTCACACTGAACTTTCTCACAAAATGTAATTGTAACACTTCTACAATATCTGTCGTAGCTAATAATTGTATTAGGATCTCAGACAACTGCTCCTGCTGCAAATTGTGAAATGTACGAGAAATTCTCTCGATATAATATATTTGATGATACTCCACCTTCGTGATAGCAATTGAGAACGTTGCAATATTTAATAACAGCAGTAAGGCGCTTAAGAAGATGAAATCCCGTAATTGAAATTTATCCATCCACCCATACGTCGGGCTACAGCTCCAAAAGCGATTAGACTCAAAGAGACTTAACTATATTAGAGGGATGTCGAAATAAACTAACTTAACTAATAATTCTAGACAAATTGTCTGCTTTGAAATGACAACGTAGTTATTTATTGTACACCGACTCGAGAAATCTCTTTGATTTAATCGAGTTTTAATGTCGGACAAAGTGAACAGACGAAGGGAATAAAAGGCTCCCACCTGGCATGGCTAATAGTTATAGATTTTATATGCTTCTTGAAGACAAGTCATCTTTAAAATTATATAATCGATTGTATGACTAAAAATTAATCAAATTAAATAAATTTAAATCAAAATTAAAGTATCGCCATAATAATCAATACAAAATAGTAAAACTATGCATATAAGTTGTTTGCCATTTTGATTATGAAATGAAGGAACCTATAGTGAATGGTATTTAACTCTGGCTTGTTGGACTAAATATTGTCTATAAATATACGCATTGCGTATACATTGCAAAAACCTTTCACATTTATGAACTTTCATTTTCTCTTTCAGCCCCATGTAGGACGTCGCGTTTTAAAACAGACAAATATTTTACATCATCCTAATAAAGCGTAATAAAATATATAAGTCACAAAATAAAATTGATAAAATATCTGATATAAATCGTACGTCAGGACGTAATATTTTTATAAAAATCTATTTTTATTATTAACAAAGCAAAAAACGCATTACTGTAAGTTTTTCATTTATCATAATGTTATGAATCGCTTCGACTAGGTCTCCTCGCCGATAGAGAAGCCCTTTATCTCCACGCAAGCTCCAGCCGGTTGGAGATCTACTTTTTTAGAGGAGAATCCTGCATTAAATCGTGCTTATTGTGTGACGTATTGTGGGAAAGCGCGGGGCACATCCATCCAACCAGCCCGTCGACGCTATCCACGTCTTGTTTGCGCAGGTCTGCCCCAAATCTGTTTGGAGTAAAAGAGAAATCCATGAATCCATGAACGACCCCCATCTTCAAAGGGACTTACGATATTTCGGAAGCCCCGCATTACGCTATCCGGACGCCACCACCGCCTTCTTTACCCTGTTCTCCAGTGCCTGTTAGCGCTTGCGAGTAGGTTATTCTCCCTTGCCCATTCAGGCAAATTCCTCGTTAAGCATAACTTCATCATAGTTTTCCAGGCATTCGTACCATCCATCTTGGAAATGACACACTCAAACTGAGGACGTCTCCATTTACAACCCTGAGTGCACAACGCTGTGCCACAGAAAGAAAGAAAGAAAAAATCTTTATTCAAATAAATCTGTTACAGATACTTTTGAATCGTCAATTTTATTGTTATAATAATAATATTTTTTTATAACTCTACCACCGGTACGGAATAAGTAGGATCTTCGAGAAGAGCCGGCAAGAAACTTGATAGTCACTCTTTTAAACTTTTTTTATCAGTGGTTACAGAGTTTTGTCATTTACCTAGACATAACTTTACAATAATTTACTACAAAGATTTTGTAACTAGAACATTATGTGCAAGAACTGCAATTTTATCTGATAAATATTCGTCTATTGTATAGTAACCTTTTTTCATGAGGGTTTTTAACACATATTGAGTACGTTCTGCGGTAAAAAAATACCTACCTATAAAAAGTTAGGTCATTTAAATGAGAGATCGCTGTTATCCGTTCTGTGCTGAATGTTAAGCCTCTTCACTTCATACGACATCCGCGGGAAGAGTACGAATGGTGACAATTGTATTACCATCTCCACATGACATTGCTTATATTTCAAAACCTAATGGTGTTCATACAACAGGTTGACTAATATAATAATTGTTTTGCACCAGAGATACTCGTGTATTACTGCCGGCAACAAGACAAGTAAAAAAACAAGACAAATGATAAATTAGTGCGGTATACGGTAAAACCGACCGGCTGGGTTACCTTTGTATATTTATTTATATGCTTTTGTTTCCTTTTAACTCTGTTATAAAACTTGATCTTTATAAAAATGCTACGAATTTAATATTCAAATTTATTAATTAAGTGTTAGTCATTAGCTTGCGATGCATCCAATTAATGTAAATCCGAACCAGCTAGTTTATGGAGAATAGAATAGAATATTTCTTTATTTGCTGAAAAAACATGGTATAAAAGTTGTGATATAGGTAGTTGTATAGGTTAGTTGACACCACAAATCGCTGACGTATTTTTAAGAACTGTCAAATGAGAATATTTCCATATATTTTGTATTTTAATACGGATGGTGGAAACTACGTGTCTCTGTATTTTTGCGTCTTATATTTGTTTAGGTATACTATATGTTTCTATGTACATGTCAACCAATTTAGGTATAGCTAAGGCACTAAAGTGCGAAGGCAATATACCACCATCCAATTCGAGGTTACTTGAACCAAGTCCTAGTTACACATAGTTCCGAGCTGTGTATACTCCGCAAACCCGGAGGCTGCTTTTAGTCACCTTGTACTAAGAGACAAGTAATACTGACGGTGTATTGTGCTGAAATCTATAGACTTGTGCAGGCATTCAATTCAAACACACGTATTTGTGAACTCGGCAAAGAGATCTCCTGCCTGTGGTGTAAAAAAAATATTGTTTGGGTTTGGCTTGCCTTACATTTCTCAATCTACTGGTCGAGTACGCGTAAATATTATAATACTCCTTTTATAACAGTAAAAAAACTTTGATTGCGAAGCGCGTGTGTCAACATATTTATTATTCTATATGGGCAAGCGAGCAAACGGGCCATCTGACATTGAATGACTGTAGCTGATTTGCATATTTTTCCGCAGCCAAATGGTAAAAAACTGAAACTTAATAAATTCGTCATGTCCGTTTGTCTATATCCGTACGTATGTCGCAGCCGTCTTTTTCCAAAACTACATATAGAAACTATACTGTTGAAACTTCAGTATATGTATCCTAAGACCGCATTAAGATGAAGCATGAATATAATATACGTAACCTCATTAATTCGGCGAAATACAACGCAAAACATTGTTTATTAGGCAAACAGGCTAGGTTATTAATTCGGAGCTAGATAGTAACTTGTTTATTTTAAAACATTACGGCGATCTCAACAAAATTATGAATTCAAATATCCAAGCTGCTGACTCAAAATCTTATTGCTTAAAAAGTTGTGACTTTTGTTCACGGCCGTTTATTTAATTATCTTGACATAACCTTGAAGGAAACCAAAGTACCTTTGATATCGCAAACGATTTTGTGGGTGTCACTACGCTATCTATGCACGTTTATTTGAAGATTATCTTCAATATGCCAGGCCAACGATTTTTCTTTTTGAAGCATCAAATGAAACAATAATATTTTTGCCTATTCGAGTACCTATGCTGGTTTTACAATTTCACAGTGCCAATTCTTGAATCAATGGTGTTCCCTTTTCGTTTTTATTTACTGTAACTATGCACAGTTATTTTAAACCGTTGTTTAAAAACAGAATAGTGTTTATATTCGAAAACATTTCAACTAAGTGTGTACTTGTTGTTAGGAATGTTCCTAACAATGCAGCAATGCTTGCAATGCAATTTTATTTAACGCAGTATTATACACACTTATGAAACTAGTCCTCTGAACCGAAGAACCGAGAGGTTACTAATAGAATAAGAATACAATTTCGATAATAGTAACAAGTGTGTCAAAGCTTTTACGAATATGTGGACCGTGATACAATTTTTTTTCATGTTACAAAGTGAACAGGACGGTCACGACTAGTGTTGCCAGGTCCGATTTGTTTTAAATCGGGACACGAGGCAAAAAACGGGATTTCAGGTTGCAGATCGGACAGGTAACAATAAAAATGTGATGTGACGCTGATGACGTGCTATTTTGAATTTGGCAGTGATGTAAGAAGTAAAACTTATGTATCGTAAATATATATGTATATTCTTAATGAAACATCAGATTTTCTGCTGTAATTAATCGGGACATTTAGCGTCATCGGGAGGCATTCTCAGACCCCTGAAAATCGGGACGTCCAGCGCAAATCGGGACACCTGGCAACACTAGTTACGACGCTCACCTGATGGTAAGTGATACTCCTAACCATGACAGAACGGCATTGAAGGTGACCAATAATCATCGACCACTAGCCTGTAATGTCGTTGCCAACTGATAGTTATTACCCTCCAACAATGGCGACCCATTTGGTGTTGTGGTTGAGACGTCGACTGCAACACCAAGGTTCGATCCCCGGGCAGTACAAACATTTGTGTGCATAGACATATCTGTTTGTAATGGTCTGGGTGTTTTCTATGTATAATATGTATTTGCAAAAAAAAGTATAAGTA
Organism: Leucinodes orbonalis; assembly: GCA_019425675.1. NCBI lineage: Eukaryota > Metazoa > Arthropoda > Insecta > Lepidoptera > Crambidae > Leucinodes > Leucinodes orbonalis. Next base: position 168,015 of record PQWD01002248.1, on the reverse strand, counting down.
TAATACAGGCTTCACGCTTAACTTGGGGCTAGATGGCGCTGTGTGAATGTCAGTGGATATTTATTTATATATATAAGTGTGGCGTGCACTACATATATGCGAATAAGCAGTTCATACCCCGTGCGTCCAGATAACCTAGAAAATCACCAACATATTAAATGTTTCCCACATTTTCCTCTACAGATTTGAAACTATATGCGATCGGCTGTCATTTCGACAAAAATGTAAATTATTTATTATTTTTCTTGATTATATTTTTTAATGACGACCCATTGGTGGACCCAGGTGTAGCTGGTTGAGACGTCAGCTGCTACACTAAGGGTTCCAAGTTCGATCCACGGGCAGTACAAATATTTGTGTGCTTAAACATGTCTGTTTGTATTGTTCTGGGTGTTTCTGTGTATAATACTATGAATTAACAAATAAAGATGTATATAAGTATGTTTTGTCTGTTGTTTAGTACTCTTCAAGCTAAAGCTTAGTTTGGAGCTAAATGGCGCTGTGTTAATGTTAGGGGATGTTTAATATTTATTCATAGAGTAAACAACCAATACCATGCATTGGGTCCTTAAAAGCAGCGGCTCAGCACAACAAGACATGAAAACTTAGAGTTAGAGTAGATCTTGAAAAGAAGTTGTAATATAACTTGTAATGTACAACCAAAATGCCATAAATCAACACTTCTGTCATCAATGTCTTCACATACCTACTCGAATTAGAGCTCCATGGTGAAACAGCGATGTATGCTCAATTGCAGATTTTGTTGTTTGATGATACAATTGTCAGGATGGTTCTGGATGGATGGATGGATTGGTTAGGATTTAAGGAACAAAACGTTCAGCAGAGAACGCGTGACAGCACTCTCTCTTTCAACCTATTCTATCAATAGGTACTGCTATCTAGCAAAGGCATGTTACTAGTAGCAAAGGCTTAATATCAGAGCAGAGGCCCNCCCTGAAAATCGGGACGTCCAGCGCAAATCGGGACACCTGGCAACACTAGTTACGACGCTCACCTGATGGTAAGTGATACTCCTAACCATGACAGAACGGCATTGAAGGTGACCAATAATCATCGACCACTAGCCTGTAATGTCGTTGCCAACTGATAGTTATTACCCTCCAACAATGGCGACCCATTTGGTGTTGTGGTTGAGACGTCGACTGCAACACCAAGGTTCGATCCCCGGGCAGTACAAACATTTGTGTGCATAGACATATCTGTTTGTAATGGTCTGGGTGTTTTCTATGTATAATATGTATTTGCAAAAAAAAGTATAAGTATAATACAGGCTTCACGCTTAACTTGGGGCTAGATGGCGCTGTGTGAATGTCAGTGGATATTTATTTATATATCTAAGTGTAGTGCATTACATATATGCGAATAAGCAGTTCATACTCCGTGTGTCCAGATAACCCAGAAAATCGCCAACATATTAAATGTTTCCCATATTTTCCTCTACAGTTTGGAACTATTTTTCTTTTGCGATCTATATGCGATCGGCTGTCATTTCGACAAAAATGTAAATTATTTATTATTTTTTGATTATATTTTTTAATGACGACCCATTGGTGGACCCAGGTGTAGCTGGTTGAGACGTCAGCTGCTACACTAAGGGTTCCAAGTTCGATCCACGGGCAGTACAAATATTTGTGTGCTTAAACATGTCTGTTTGTATTGTTCTGGGTGTTTCTGTGTATAATACCTATGAATTAACAAATAAAGATGTATATAAGTATGTTTTGTCTGTTGTTTAGTACTCTTAATACAAGCTAAAGCTTAGTTTGGAGCTAAATGGCGCTGTGTGAATGTTAGGGGATGTTTAATATTTATTCATAGAGTAAACAACCAATACCATGCATTGGGTCCTTAAAGGCAGCGGCTCAGCACAACAAGACATGAAAACTTAGAGTTAGAGTAGATCTTGAAAAGAAGTTGTAATATAACTTGTAATGTACAACCAAAATGCCATAAATCACACACTTCTGTCATCAATGTCTTCACATACCTACTCGAATTAGAGCTCCATGGTGAAACAGCGATGTATGCTCAATTGCAGATTTTTGTTGTTTGATGATACAATTGTCAGGATGGTTCTGGATGGATGGATGGATTGGTTAGGATTTAAGGAACAAAACGTTCAGCAGAGAACGCGTGACAGCACTCTCTCTTTCAACCTATTCTATCAATAGGTACTGCTATCTAGCAAAGGCATGTTACTAGTAGCAAAGGCTTAATATCAGAGCAGAGGCCCTAAGTCCAGCAGAGAACTGTCACAGGCTTTTAAAAAAACAACAATTCAACGATATCATTTCAACTAGTTTCGTTACCTTTTCTTTCCATTAGATATCTGAATATGAATGTAAAATTTAATTTTTCATCATAAAAATAAAATAAACCTGAACATAGTGGCCGTAAAAACCATAATGTCGCTATAGATTCCGCCGGTAATGGTAGAATGTAACAGCTGTAGCGATGGAGGCGGGAGCGCGGGGCACTGTCCAATAGTGATTATATGGTAATGCGATCATCCTCTAAATGGGATCTGACGCCTTTTGCACCCATTGCACTGTTAGCTAATCTAACTCTTAAGTGTATTTTGTCTGAACTGTTGAAACTGCTTTGGGATCTTATCGTTTTACAAACATTTGTGTAAGTGATGTTCGTATTGTATGAAGTTCCATGCCAATTACCGAATCAATATTGTGATATTATTAACTTTTCCTCTGGAAGCCTCAAATACTTCCTAATACTTGCACGCTTTGTTGATGATATTCGTCGGGGAATCCAAAAATATAATGTCAAGTACCTGTAAAAGTATCTGTGCTTGGAATCTGGACTGCATTGGGTCTGCATGGTGTGATAGTTGTGATATAGACCAAACTCTTTAAAGGCATACTGTATGGTTGATCTGTATCTTGAAGCTTAAAATCTCCCAGATTTTAAGCTTCAAGATAAAACATATACAATTTTGTAATGCAGGTGCGGTGCAGAAAGTAATTTTCAGTTACATTCAGGGGATGCTGAGTATAATTTTATTTATGGAATGGACTGGCAACAGACACATAGACAAACTTCTTGATGATTAATAGCTACTAGTTTTGTAGGAACTGCTAGCACTGCAGTGTTCCCAAGGAAGTCAGGTGTCATTGCAACATGAGTTGTGTTTGTGACTTGGTGTTTCAATGTCACAATTGAAACACCAAGTCACAAACACAACTCATGTAATTTTGACATAAATATTTTAACACAAAGTATTTTTACCCGTATTTTCACCTTTCAGTCTGAAACACAGCTGAACTATTATTTATTATATTTAACATTAGTTTACCAAATTCATTGCACATAAATAAAAAAGTTAATTACTTCTGTTCCCGTTCGTCAATTAAACAGTCGTCAATAAAAATCTTTGTAAGCTTCTTTTATTGCGAGCCGTCTTTCAAAATAATTAAATAGGAATCCGCGAGCAATTACGATAACAAGGCAAAGAGGTCGGAATGTCCCTTCCAATCAAGTTTAAGCCATCATAAAAATTACGGACACACAGTCAGTGTATCTGCGCACAGATGCGCACGAATTGGCTATCAGCCCGCTCGGTGGACAAGGTAAATTCCCTCTGTTTGCTTTTAATTAACCTATGGTCAACAACCAGCTTCACCCCATACACTTTTCATGAGACAACTCAACATCGCTTCATACCTACAGCTCGAATGTTGATTTAATGTGAAATGCAAAAACAAAATTTCAATCGGTAGACACATATCGATTGTTTGTTGAGCACCAATGATGTCGATGATAAAGCAAAACCGCTTTCATGGACAATAATAATTGCGCCTTCAATCAAATCAACGGGCTGTGCCGAATGATAAATCGATTTAACAGTGCGGATTCGCCTATTCTAAGCATACTAATGTAATTGCTTAATGTACTTTTAACTGATGGCTATATTTGAGCTGGGAGTCGTTAATCGCTCTTCAAAAGGAAGGGTAGGTATGCATTAAATAAACAATTGCGACATTAAACTGACGTTAATGTGTATTTGCAGGAGGTCAAAGAAAACATTTCTAGTAAAGATAAATGAGCTTCGAAAGACCTTGAATTTGACAATAGACGAATTTATTACTTTACATCATTCGTAATATATTTGTTGGCTTGACGTTTGGGTATTTTTAATAATTAAATTATTTTATTACTGCATCATCAACATCATATAATGTTCAATGCCGAACAAAGGCCTCCAAAGACCAAATGCGAACCAATCCCTAGCAAACATCCATCGCGCGAGCCTTCCTCTTCAGTCTACCTGGTTAGAAGCCAACCTACGCATGAAGGGACCTTTTAACCTGTTTTCATTTAATCAGTTTTTAGTTTGATGGCTAAGCAGAAACCATAGATTCGTCATATAAAACATCGAGGTTCTATTTAAATTAGTCCATTTTGTTCGTAGTATGTACACATAGCTACTACGCATTTAGCTTCTGCGACGAAACCTAAATCAAATTAAAGAAACTTTTGGCCGACGAATACCTACGCAATGGTCCAGTGTGGCAGGTCACTGTGTATGACCCTCAGTCCCCGAGACAGGCTCCATCTTTCAACTGTCAGTCATCTTGATAGATAGTCTTAGGGTTTAGGTTTAGTTAGGTTTGATTTCAATTCAATTGAGTAGTGGGGTGACTGACTCCCATCGGTTAATAAAGACCTTGAGAATAATTTTGGTGCTGCCGCGTTGGCGGGCTAGTGATGATGCGCACCTTTTTCTCATGATGGCGACAAAGCCATCAATGCGCTCCTCCGCGAACATTCTTGACGCTCTGCACCGCCACGGCAACCCCAACAATACCCTCAAGGCATTGTAATATTGGACTCGCAGATCACTGTATGCCCGATTTGTTAAAGCTTAGCTAAAGACTGCATGTGAAGAACGTTTGGTAATATACTTTAAACAGCGTGATGAAGCCCATGAAGGCTTGGTGCAACTCGCAAACCTTCGAGCCAGCATGTTGCAGCGCTCAGCCAGCAACCTGCGTTCCCTATCTTTGTCCGGATCATCCCGCATATCCGCAATCACACAATTACCCAAATATTTAAAACTATGAACACGTTTGAGAACCGAACCATTCAAACAAATTTTTAAAATTTCGGTACCTCGGTATAATTGAATGTAACATACTCGTAGCTACACTAAGTAGACACGTATCAATGGATTTTCAGCATACCTTTACTCTATAATGATATTCTGATTGAAATGCATGCAACAAAATCTGATTTTAAATACCCATGTAATGTTTATTTTTTAAAATTCTACCATTGTAGAATTGGTAAAAACCAAAAAAGGATTGCGTTGCGTTTTGCTAATTGTTCCCTAGAAAAGCATTGCATAGTTTATTATCTGCAACAATTCGGTATTTCAAAGCTTTTGTTCCCAAAATGCAACATTAATAGTAGATAGTCTAATACTTAAATAGTCAACGAATAACACGAGAAAGTTAAAATAGTTCCAATATTAGCTCAATTACCGTTCATTTAATATCGAACTTTAATTCCCCAGTGGACAGTGCGGACCACGCTTCACTTCGGTCTCGCCGATCGTTTCCCACTTTACTTGCTAGAGAAGATTCAACTTTATACTGAAAAAGTTAAATGGCCTGGAATTAAGAGCCGGTAATAGAAAATGGACGGTACTCTTCATTTCCTCATTCGATATTCAAACCAAATAACTTATCGGAATTGTGCCGACAAGGCGTGCACGGTTTAGTTATATATATATACAAAGACAACTAACCTGCCTGCCTACCTACCTAGGGCAGTCATAACATAATTAAATACTTATGTATTATCAGTGCAATTATTGCCTACTAGAAAGGCATATACTATAAGATATAATTTATTTATTTAATTAATTCGGACAGTTGGTAGAGCCACATAGTTTTATCTATTAAGTCATTTTATAGAGAATTACCTTTTCATGGTATCATTACTAGCTCTCAAACACGTCTAAAGCAAAATACCTTGGTTTTTTGTACTCTTTCGAAGATCAGGGAGATATAGCTTTTCCAACTGTAGGTAGCATACTGGCACTAATGTATAGATAGGTACTATTGCTAAACTGAAGCTCTCTCATAAACTAGTAGGGTCGCTCGTCTATCAATTTTGTACAGAGTCCATTTCGGTGGGTGTGCGAAGAAATAACACGAATTAATTCCTCTGCCCCAATTCGCCATCGCGGGTCACGAGACGTTCAATCGTTTTGAAATACTAACGATGCGTACAGCATAGTATATATTATTTAATCTATGGTACAGCTAAGAACTCGAGTGTGACACCGAACACTATGAATTAGGCCTTTTCGAGGCCCGAGTGATCTTACTGGATGTTCCTAATTTCCTTTATAGACACGATTCATCTTTGGTTGTATTTTTGCTTAGCATCAGATATGATGGCGGTTAAATCATTATCATCATTTCAACTCATTCTACGTCCCACCGAGGGGCACGAGCCTACCCGTAAAGTGATAGGCCTTAGTCGTCTTCGACTTCACGCACCTTTGAATCTCCTGTAGGCGTGCGCAGGTTTCCTCACGATGTTTCTCTTTACCGTAAGAGCGTCGGATAAACGTACGTATAATTTTGAATATTCGAAAACACAATGATACGTGGCAGTTAAATGCCTACTCTAAATTCTTAGTAAAACAAAAACAGGTGCTGTTTTTTACTAAAACTTTTTATTTATGGGGTAAAATTCCATGTTGGTTTCAGCCACTGTCATTATTTTAAACAAGTTAAAGTATGTCAATAATTTAAGACATATGTGATGTATGAATCTTGATCCAGAAAAAAATGTAGGCAGGTATTTACCTGCAATATAATTATATGGGTACATTAAACACAATTTTAAGAAGGATTGTAAATGTATCAATACCTAAATATATTTGCAATCCTTTTCACATTTTCCAAGATTCCAACGAACATTTTCGGAGCATCTGATATTTAGGTCGGCATCCAAGACGATAACATTGAATCTTGAGAAGCCTTCGATGCACTCTCCCTCTAAGCGTTTCAAATGAACATTGTAAAACGCCAACCAGCTAACGATAGTAAATTTAAGAACGTACTTCCTACAAATAAACAGTAAATTAGAATTTGAGTCTTTAGATTTATTAAAACAAATAAAGATATTTTTAAGAGAAACTGTCTTAAGATAGAACACTGAACCAAAACCTTGACAGATTTATAAACCTAAATTATATGAAATTTTTAATTCATTGATTAAAATTGGTTTTATAAAAACAAAAGTTGATTTTGTTAGGTAAGACTAAGCTTTTGTCACAATTTATTAAATAAAACTAAATCCATCAGAACTATTTGTTTCTGTCCAAACTTTTCTGACATGCTTCATAAATTGTTACTCGTATTAGCCTTATTCAGGTTTTAGATTGTAAACAATTAATTAATTAATAAAAGTTTGGATAATAGTTACATATTGCCAATTGATAACTTAGTTTACTTATATTTTATTTCAAATTAGAGATACGAGAGATATTTAGGTACCTAGTTATATGCTAGTCATTAGTTTCAATACGCGATGAGATTTAGGTGCCTACATACCCGTACGGAATATCCTAAGCAAGGCAATTGAATAAATATTTGTAGTCGGGTCCTTGGTTTTTATACTTAACTACATACTGATATGTAGATGCTACTTACTTTCTAGTTTCTCCAACAAAACTGTTGAAGGTAGAGTAGGCGTAAACGTTCCTATATAGGTAAATACCTACTAGCTTTAAAAACGGGAGGACGCTAAGGGTGATTTACTTAAAATACGCGTTAGTTATATAACTTAAGCGACTTCGAAAGCTTTTTATTCATTAGTTATATAATTAAGTGAAAAAATATTAATTTGTTTTTATATCTTAGTATATTACCTTCACGCATGTAGTGAACACATGCAAAAATCGCAAATTTAAATCCGAAACTACCACAACGACGCCCTCCGGAAATTAAAATTTTCTAATGCACTCGCAAATGAAAGCGCGAACACATCAATATGATTGTACAATGGCGTTACCGTACACCGCGATACAAAGCGAAAAAAATACAACATTAATAAAGCGATTTCTCTTTCGCTTTATTTGCTTAACACTCGATCCGCGCTCAATAAGATCTGAAGATAAGACGGGATTTCATAGATATTCATAATGCAAAGGAAGCACAATCAGATTTTCATTGAGGATTTCCACCAATGGGGGAGGGTGCAATGAATACTTATTGCGAAAATGAAGCAAGCCATTAATGAACGGAGACGCTTCTGAACCGATCGGCGCGATTTAATTCCCAGCGAAAAATATTCAATAAACGCCTCAGACACTGGATCATCGGCAAACGGCACCCATCGGGGAGAAGTTATTAAACATTGGGAGAATAACCGATTACCTATTATTATATGTATTTTACCGGATAATTAGTTAGAAGATACGTTCATGGTTATGCGTAAGAAAATATTATTAGATACTTTATAGATACTTGAGCTTATTCTGATACTTTTACAAAGTGAACAGGACGGTCACGACGCTCACCTGATGGTAAGTGATACGCCTGACCATTACTTTATCGATACATAGAAAAGTAGCAAATAATGCTTGTAAGTAAGTTATGAAGTCTCATATATTTAAACAAATTTCATTTATCATAACCAGGTACCTACTTCTTTCTATTTTATTTCTTAAGATCTCTACTTACCTAACTGGTAATAGGTTTGAAGATGGGCTCAGCTCAATGATGACTTAAATGGAAAATTTGATTACTATCTACAGATATTGGTATTCTTTAAAATTGCATCTGTCAGAGGGCGCAATATTTAGGTACCATCCGATGAATGAATTGGTCCCATTGACCAGACAAAAATGTCTGTCACAAATTAGGTTTTGGTCTGGAGATTTGAAGATTTTTAACAGTCACAGTTTAATACGGAAACCAACCATACCGATAATTTAATGGAAAAAGAAGAGAATACCACAAAATCAATAACTTATAACCTATAAGTTGATATCAGGGGTGGAAATAAGTTATTGATCCCCATTTATCAACACGACAAATTATTCTACGTAAAAGTCCAAATATTTTCTAAATAAGCAAGTAACGAATTATCATAGACCACTCTAAAGGAAATTAAAGACCGTTAATTATAATAATAATAATAAATTCATTTATTTTCTTTCACAAAACAGCTTACATTCTATGTTTAACAATATTTGACAATGACAATAATATAAATCAGCTATAAAGTGAGAGACTGGCATCTGTACTAGGTAGAAACCTGTCTTACGGATTGCCAGGCCCTCGCCTCTAGGGTTTAATTACAACATGAATTGCTATACATTTAATTAAGCCATGTGCATAAAAAAGGTATATACAAGTTTATTATGTATGTGAGAAATTAATAGTAGGTATGTGTTTGAGTGTCGTGAATACGTGTTCAGTTTCGTGCTTAATAGATATAATATAGATTCAATTTAGTAATGAAATATGTGAAATTAAATTAACTACCTACCTACATAAATGTGACCAAGGCGAAGTCATCGTTGTAGTCTAATATTAGTGAGAGCTACGTCGTAGCCGATAAACTACGTCGTAGTTGTGACATTTTAATAGGATAAGTACGATCCAAATGCTTAATACTATATATAATACAAATACAAAAAAAAACTTATTGAATTTGTCACAATTATATTTTAAGATAAAAAATGAGATTCCATATTTTCCCTAAGTAAATTGGAACCCATTGCTGTTACAGTAAATCTTTACACCTAAAATGTTATTATGAGACGTTTAAATATTTTTTGGCTCTCATAAGTAGGTACTACAAAAATAAGCAGAAAATAATTTCCATCAACTTTTTATAAAAACCCACTCGTTCGATGTTCATAACAACCGAGAATCATCTATTACGGCCCATTGTCGAGTGTGCCGCTAACAATAACGTTCGTTCGGGTTATACTTTTTGTTAGATACATACTATGAAGCCTGAGAATAATGCTTTCACCCTTGATTTGCATTATGATACAAAAATCGAGCGGTTCTCTTCAATCACTCATGCTAAGATTCAAATACGAGTTGGTAGGAAAGTAGACACTGATCTCTATGCTAGCAACGATTACTGTTTACCGAAAGTTTTGATATTTTACAAGGAAAATCTTATAGATTTATTAAAAATCGTAAATACCTATGTTTGCCGTTGTTGTAACCACTAAGCCGCTGCAGATGGATATTAATATCATTTAGGTACAATAACAGATTTATAAACTTAAGTGAGATATGGCCTGGTACTAATACAATGGGTTCGGGTGTCCGCTCAAAAATATCCCTACTACAAATAGTGTGTTGAAACATAATTGGAACAGTCGCTAACGCACACTAAAATAGAGGAAATGCAGAATCCACATTGGACCATACATACATTGATACATACCGTTTCTTTAGAAACACAACATTACAGTGACCTTTAGTTTATAAATCTGTGGGTACAATAGACTTCATATTAGTTTCTAGAATCTAGACGGTTTTATGGGTAAAGATAATAATGACTACCTCAAATATTTTTCTAGGGGATTAGGGGCGAAAACTTGGTGCAAGAATTGATGTCAGCAGGTACTGGGAATCATCCCACATTTACAAAACAGTACCTACACGCGGGCGAAAACCAAAAACGTCCTAAAGCTCCAGACTTCTACTACTCTCCTGCCGAGGAGCATCAACAATTGCAAAACTAAGATACAGCTGTATTTTTTTTGTAGATGTAAATTATACGGTACTTATTAAATTATCCTCACCAGCTAATTAATAATTGACATACGGAAGCGAAACGTGGTCGCTCACTAAGGGCCTTGAATAGACTCAGCGTGCTATGGAGAGGGCTATGTGAGGTGTCTCCCTACGCGATAAAATCCGAAACGAGGATATCCGTAGGAGAACTAGGGTGACCGACATAGCCCAGAGGATTAGCAAGTTGAAGTGGCAGGGCACATAGTGCGTAGAACCGATGGCCGATGGGGCGGAAAGGTTCTCGAGTGGCGTCCACGTAACGGAAAGTGAAGCGTAGGCCGACGTTAAGGTGGCGGGTAGCAGATGTCAACTGCAAGGGATCGGTCCGCGTGGAAATCATTAGGGGAGGCCTTCGTTCAGCAGTGGACATAATTAGCTGTAATGATGATGATGACCTGCTAATTATACTGACCCCACCGAGGGGCACGAGCCTACCCGTAAAGGGTGATTAGGCCTTAGACTTCCACACGGGCCCAGTGTGGATGGACTGACTTCATGCACAACCTTTGAATCGCAGGCTTGCGCATGTTCCCCCCCGGATGTCGGATAAATGTTCATAATTTCGAAAAAAACATTGATACGTGGCGGGTTTTGAACCTACACCCTCCAGATCAAAAGGCAACAGTCTACTACACCAATGAGCCACTGACGCTCAATGAACCATATACGCTTAAACTTTATACTATTTGAACATTAAATGTTTTGATATACAGTTCGTTGTTTTAGTGTTAACGGTGTTTAACCTTTTATTTTTTGTCCGCATTGTTTTGTTGCAGCCGATAATGAAAATCCAAATATCCCAAATAAATTATTAGAATCCCTACCAGTTGGGATATCCGTAGGGATATTATATGGATGACCTTTTTGTATTTTAAAATATAAAGCCATAATCATGAAGACAGGATGAGGCATCGCGATATCATAAATAACATATTTGGCACAACAATCAATTTTGAACTGAGTTCGAAATCGTTTGTTGAAGCATCCGCATTAGGAATGATAATAGTAAAGGAAATTAAAATATCTATAAAAATAATGTAGAACTTTTTATTACATATCCTTCAATGCTTTAACTATACAAATATTGTACATCAATTGATTTTGTAGTTTCGACCACGCCCTCATCGCCGTTTCCTCGGCGGATTCCAAAACTGTTCTGATTTCTTCGTTCCGCGAAATTACATTAGTGTGTGTTTTTAGGAATAATGCTAAATAAGACTGGGCTAGCTCGAAATCTTTGTTACTCCTTAACATCACATCTAGCATTAGTAGAAAATGTTTCATAACGTCAATTGAACCACCCACGTCTGGGGACATGCTTGCTACTTCTGCTTCTATAGTAGAAGGCCCGAAAGTTTTCAACTTTGCCACACATTGAACGTAGTCCTCATCAACCTCACAATTGACAAGTTTCTTCGCAAATGGAGTCAAAGTTGACAATGCTTCCGGTATAAGCAGCTTTGTTCCCTATTCGAATCTTTCTCTTTATCCAAATCGAATTCTAATTCCAAACTAGGTATAGTGGGGAGGAAGAATGGCGCTGACTTGGGGACCGTTACCGGTGTCTTCGGTTTATTCCTTCTCTTCACTATATCCAAGTGGAGCAGGTTCAACCACCTCGACGTCGGTTGATCTGACAACGTGATCAATTCTGCACTAATCTGTTCGGGTGATTTGTATTCTGGTTCTTCGCCGAGATCTAACACACCCAAGTCTTCAATATCTGGCTTCTCTGCTACAGTGCCTGGCAATTCTACAAAGAGACAAAGTGTGTTAAATGAATATAAATAATGCCTAATACAGAATACTATATAACTTATCAATGAGTGTTAAAAATCCGACGCTCTTACGGTGAAGGAAAACATCGTGAGGAAACCTTCATGCACGCCTGAGAAGAGATTCGAAGGTTGTTTGTGAAGTCGTCCAATCCGCACTGGGCCCGCGTGGACGACTAAGGCCTAATCCACCCTATACGGTTAGGCTCGTGCCCCTCGGTGGGGACGTTTAATGAGCTGATGATGATGATGTTAAAAATAATTTCTTTCGTTATTTCAAGTCATGTTGTTAGATGGAACAGAAATAATCAACGCAAAAGTACCGTACCCTAATTTTTCTATATCGATTGTTATGCGCGCGGAAGAGTTAAAATGTAACACTACGTTTCTCTCTCTTCAACCTATCGCAGTCCACTGCTGGACATACAAAACATTTTCTAATAATATTATGAAAACATAACAACAATTATATATTAATATTATTCACCATTCATTCATCAAAATTAAAAAAAAAATAACAATAAAATTCAACACTTACTAAGTTTAGGTATGTTCAATGTGTTCCTATCAACAGGCTTGAGGTATATTCTCTCATACAACTGCCTGTTGGCCCATAGACATACGCCTAGTTCCCCAATGTGAGTGGTAGCTAAGAAATCTCCTGTAGGCGACATGCTTAAAGAAGTGCACGGCTTTTCAACCTAAAAAAATACACTTTTATTAGTATACATATCTTTTTTTTTGTATTAGTAGTGTTTTATTGTTGTAATTTGGGGTGACTATTATTAGGTTAAGTAACTTATGAGTTCAAGATACAATTGCTATTTAATAGTCTTTTTGAAGGATTTTGTACAAAAGATCATTTTTTTGCTTGTAAATAAATACAATTGCGACGAGTCTAGGACACACAAAGTAGGCTGTAACTATTAGTGTAATATATTTTTAGAACCTCACTCGAGAGAGGTTTGGCTCATATTAAATCAAATATTATTTTACTGACGAAAATTGGCAAATATATGAATCTGACTGACTTAGGAGAGATCGAAAAAGTATTCAGCGATTATGATTCTTTTGAGTAACATCAAACTTGTTATTATTAACAAATATATTATAATTAATAATTACTTACCCTGAAAATATCTACTAAATGGGAAGTTGGTATATCCCAAGTACAAACTGTGCAATCCATTGAGGTGCTGATCAACCACCTACAACAAATATAAATAAATTATATGCTTTGATAACTTTAGGTTAATAGTTTTGACAAGTTAGCGGTCCATAGGACCGTAGAACATACTACACGCTGTCTGTCAAGACGCGATTTCCGCTCAAGAATTATATAAATCCCAATGCTATTATGGTCAATCACCCCGTCAGGTATAAAAATATAAAATAAAAGTGGCAATTTATACAACTTTCATTATTTCCGCCACCGAAAATAAACAGCTCTTTGATCGGATCGCCATTAGCTCAGCGAGCCGGTTGTTGACTTAGGGCCACTCCACAATAATAAATATATTTAGCTCACGTACACGTCTGCATGCACACGCGAATGCATGTTGTATCGAAATGTTCCGGTGACAGTTACTATACCAAATTATATTGGAAAAACTTTTGACTTTACCTGCTTTGAAAATCAAAGTCAATATCATTAATTTTTCCAGTATGTCCTTGAAATTTCCTCACAACATTCATTGTATCCACATCAATGATAGTGATCGAAAAGTCTTCATTGGCTAATGCGAGCAGACCACTTTCTCTGTGTAACTTAGTCATGCTGACAGTTTCTTCTAACCTTAGCACATGGAATGGGAGTAGATTCTGAAACAAAATTCAATCTTTATTTCTTACTATACATTGAAATAGAAGCAACCTAAGCTAAAAATTAGGGAAACTATTGTCGAGCAGGTTCAGAAGGCACAAAACCTTGGGGTGCCAATGGATGATAATCTTAGATTCCTTAAACATGTTTTAGAAGTACATAGTAAAAAACTGCTTCTATAGACTAAAGTGCTGTACCAAGCCCGCAGGTATTTACATGTACAACTCCTTTGATGGTTGTACGTATGGTTAAACAAAAAAACCCATACAGTGTATTCAAATTGCCTGTGCACTATTTAATTTACTGGTAGGGTCGGCTTACGCTTCAATTTCCGTTGCGTAGACACTACTCGAGAACCTTTCCGCCCCATCGGCCATCGGTTTTATGCACTATGTGCCTAAGGATAAGCAAATTGAAATGGCAGTGGGCAGCCATTTCAATTTGCTTATCATTTGGGCTATGTTGTTCACCCTAGTTCTCCTACAGATATACTCGTTTCAGATATGGTCACATAGACACCTAACATAGCACTCTCCATAGAACACTGAGCAACCTTGAGCCTGTTCGATAGGCTCTTAGTGAGACATTGACAAGACATGACATTTCGTATAAGACTTGGTTTTGAATTATAAAATTACCTTCTCTAAATTTCCAAAACTTAAGTTTGTCATCAGCTCCTGCTGTGATTAGCCTTTGATTGCAGATATCTGTTTCCACACCTCTAACAGCTCCTTTATGTGCCCCTTTATTTTTCTGCCCATACTGGGCCTCGATGTAAACCCGACTGCATGTTAAATTTATGTACATGTCCATTGTTGTAACCTTAAATTAAAGTCAAAAAGCTTTTATTAATGGTAATAAAAATTAAAGGATCCATCTTTAAAGAAGACCTAATCATTGCTGTAAATTATACCTACTGACTATAAGAAGAAAAAATCTTTCATCTGTAATTTAACATGCAATTGTTATAAAAATAATGGACGAAAAGTGGAAATGAAAAAAAATTTTAGATTTATCAACATTTAGTAAATTTTAACAAAAAGCACACATTTTATATCATAATTACCAAATACACGTAAGTCTACTAAATGGCAAGTCTCTGTAAGATTCATTACAAATAATTAGAGTTGGTGAACCTATAATATCCTATAAACACCCATTGATATGAGATGAGATAACTTTATACTTACTGTATTGCTACCAATACTATGGAATGCAACTTACCTATAACAACAAAATTACCGCACTGTGTTACTGTAAGACAAGTGGCTAAAACTGTTTTATCAAAACCTCGCGGGAACAACTTGTGGTCACCCATGCGAATTTTATTGTACGACCATGTTGTCACCAAGTACATGCCGTTATGCAAACATGCTATGCTATCCCACTCTTTGTCTCTCTGCATGGAAGAACTGATATTAGTAATTGGAGGTAAGGCCTTTGTGTCCTTTTGTAGTCTTTCTGTAAAAAATGACAGTGCTTAATCAAATATAATAAAAATAAATTATTAAAAAATAAAAAAAACAATTCAATATGATGCATAAATAAACCTGGTTTTTGTATATAATAACGAGTGTGAATAAATAAATAAGTAAATTAATTGCAAATTCAGTTTTGAGTAACTATAAAAGTAAATATGTATCTTTATAAGACATGTTTGTAGTTTCTCAGAGACTGCAAGCATTACATTATAATAAAAACAATATCAATATTTAGGTTATCAGGCCCTGATTGGTAAAAGTTAATGTATAATATACTTAGGTATGTAATATACTTGAAACTAATAATATTTCTTACTTTTCTTTTTGGCTTGTTTTCTGTTGTGAGAACCTTTTCCCATGCTCTTATTAAATGTCTCTGTAACAGTATTCATAATATGCAAACTCTTGTCTTGTCCAGCCACCAAAAGGTTATGCCCAGTTGGTTCACAGTGCCTCACTAAGTTTGGAGGCAGAGCATGTCCTTCCCTGAAAAAAAATCATATATTGATTTTGTGTAAATGAAAATGGGTTATTGCATATAGTACTTTTTTAAGCAAGTACTTTTTGACAACTCATTTGGTGTAATTGTTCAGACCTCGACTATTACACTAAATGTTCCAGGTTCGATCCCCAGGCAGTACAAATATTTGTGTGCATGAACATGTGTGTTTGTATCGGTCTGGGTGTTTTCTATGTATGACATGTAGGTATTTACAAAAAAATATGTAAGTATGTTTATCAATTGTTTAGCATCCGTAATACAAGCTTCACACTTAATTTGGGGCTAGATGTCATTGTGTGAATGTAAGTGGATATTAATTATTTTTATTTAATTCTGTAACATTAAACAACAAACAATCCAAATATAAAAAAAATATATATCACCAAAATTTTACTTTATGATTTAGCACATGGCATATAACAATATAAGCATTACAAAAACTTGCAGTTATCTGTGTAAAGACAATTTTAACTCAAACCAGATTATTATTTTGGGTGTAATATAAATTTTAGCTACAAGTTAATTACAACAACATCACATTATCATACCTCTTCCTCAATAGCCTAGCTCCACCATCAGGCATGTCAAATATCCATAGCTTTAGTGAATTGTCTTCAGAATTGGTAACCATCAGTGGCTCTGACATCAAACACTGCAATCCAGCAATCTTACCAGCATGTGCTGACTGCACTTGAGACATCACTCTCCTCTCCTCTAAGTCCCACATGACAATGTGGCCTTGAGTACTGCCAGTTATCATAACAGGTACACCATCCAGTCTGAATGATAAACTGCATACTTTTCCCCAGTCATGGGTAAATTCTACAATGCTCTGGTCAAAACGTAAGTTGTGTAAGATTATTTTACCATTCCCCAAAGCAATCGCTACTACATCCACAGCAGGAGCAGTCTGAATTACTAATACTGGTGACTTCCAACCTTTGAAGGTATAAACTAGTTTGGAAGTGCGAATATTCCATAGTTGTAGCTGTCCTTGTCGACTTCCAAGTAGAACTTTGTTGAGATATGTTGGAGGATGACACAGAGTTGTTACTTTAAACTGGCTGGCATCAAATTGCAATTCTAAAAATTGGGATTCATCTTTGATATCAAATATTTTTAAAATATTATCTTCATCAATAGAGATCAGGTGAGTCCCAAATGGCATTATTATATGAACAGGTGCATTGTGACCTTTATAAGTGTGTTTAAGCTCACATCCTCGTCGCCAAGCAAAGATATCGTTCTCGCTGGCAGTGTAAACATGAAAGTTATCACCACTCATACATGTTATAGGCCCAGGGTGTTCACCGCTAACGCTCAGCAAACGAAACTTATCACATCCGTACGTATGAAACCACTTCCCAACACTCGTACAAAGGAGGGTTTCGCCTCTTCTTTTAATAAATCTTGCAACAAAAGGCACATGGGTGCTAACATAACCTAGCACTCTCGAACCTGTGAATATTCTACTAGATGATTCAGACATTATGACAATTTAATTTAAAATTCAAGTGTTTTATTAGTTTTAAATTCGAAGATATTAAGTTATTTTAGTTAATAAAATAAAACAGCGGCATGCTGGATCACCACCAAACCAACATTATTTTGACACAATATGTCAGATTTTTGTTGTGACAGCTTTTCTTGTTTAATAATTTCATTTTAACAGGCTAAGGTCTGAAATGAATTTATCTATCTGTTACAAAACTAGCAAGGAAAAGCGCTCGATAGTATTGGTACACTGCAATACTATCGATAGTATGGTAGCTCAATATAGACATTACTATTGATAGTTTCGATAATATCGAAAGTATCGGCTTTATTAATTACTGTGAATTACACCAAATTTCGATAGTTGACGTTGTATTAATAACCACAATGCCACGATCGATAGTATCGATAGTCGGTGTATATTACAAGGCTGATACTATCGAGTTTTTTATATTAAGGTTCGATACTATCGCAGTATATCAATACTATTGCGTTAAACATAGCCATCGATAGTAGGTATAGCCCACATGATTTTCGCGGTAGACTATCGATAGTCCAACTATTTATACTTCGTTTTACATCACTGGCTATGGAAGTTAATTTTGATACATTTATGGAAAGAAAAGGAAAGAGCTTTGTTTTGAAATAATGTATTGTGGATATCAGAATCCAGAATCATGCATGGAACCGACGCTTGGAACTTTTAAAATTAATAGTAATAGTCAATTAGACTTAAATGATGCTCTCGGTGGCTCAATGGTGTGGACTGTCGCCCTCCTACCGGGAGGGATGAGGTTCAAATCCCAACACGTATCAATGTGTTTTCGAAATAATATGTACGTTATCCGATGCTCTTACGGTAAAGGAAAACATCGTGAGGAGACCTTCATGCACGCCTGCGAAGAGATTCAACGGTTGTGTGTGAAGTCGTCCAATCCGCAGTGGGCCCGCGTGGACGACTAAGGCCTAAGCACCCTATACGGGAAGGCTCGTGCCCCTCGGTGGGGACGTTTAATGAGCTGATGATGATGATGCTCATTTGAAGGAAGACGAACCGCAAAACCGTGCGAAATGGAAAATGCGGACAAGGAAGGCCGACCCCAAGTAAATGGGAAAAGGTCTAGACAGAAGAAGAAGTAATAGTCAATTTATTGGTGACAGGTTGATTTGAAACATTATAGCGCGCTAATTATAAATCTATGATTGGAAATAAAACCATCTTTCACACATATTTCTTAAATTAACATTATTAATTACATTAAGTTTACTACATAGTACTTATTTCATTTACAAAA
Source organism: Leucinodes orbonalis (assembly GCA_019425675.1). Classification (NCBI taxonomy): domain Eukaryota; kingdom Metazoa; phylum Arthropoda; class Insecta; order Lepidoptera; family Crambidae; genus Leucinodes; species Leucinodes orbonalis. Next base: position 148,826 of record PQWD01002248.1, on the reverse strand, counting down.
GTCCTTGGCGTTTCAAGTCCTCGTAGGTTTTACGGTTTACTACATTTCCTTGTGAATCTTCAAATTCTTCATCATTTTCTGCAACAAACCGTTCATTCTCCTTTTGATGCTTGATTTTCTCCCACACTGAAATATACAAACAAAACAAATTATTCATCAAACTAAATGAGGAATAGTTTTGTTATGGCTGAATATATATAACTATATCGTAACTTATTAATAAAAGTTAATCAAAAATAATAGAATATTTTTATTTTAATAAACTTCTTGGATCTTCTGAAACTGGAAGGATCTTATTAGAAAACACGGTGCTACATTCAGTAACACATCAATAAATCCCTTCCTCATTACCATAGGTGGTTGTTCCCAGGGAAGAATAGAGCAAAAAGATACTCACAAGCAAGTGCGTCTTCTATCTGTGTTACATTGGCGAAATGAGCTGTGTTCGGTATGCCGAGACAGCGCATCCCGTGGGCGTGTCGCCATTCGGCGAAGTGTCGCTGGAACGCCTTCGGACCCTTGTATGTATAGTTACCGCAGATCTCACAAGTATAGCTTATGTTAAGCCCGTGTAGTTTGTACAGCCAGTATGGGATAGGCTGAAAAGAAGAATTATTTTAGTAGAAGTGTTCAATGGGTGTGTATTTCAAAAGATAGCATATTTTTAAGACATCATAGTGAAATTAATTTAATAATTATCGATTACCTATACAATTTTGTAAGATATTTTTTATAGGAACCTTACTTTAAAAACCCAGACTAATATAGACATAACCAATTGTCCAAAGATCGAACCCGGAACTCTAGGTGTAAAAGACGACGTCTCAAATTTATGTTTTTAAATAAATGGTAACGCTAAGCTACCTTGCCATCCCAACCGAGCGGCAGGTTCTTAAGGTTGTACGGCACTTCACCATGATCCGAATCCACGTCACTATTATACCCTTAGAGTATCAATAGTAGTATAGAGTACGCGCAACGAACAGTAGGCACGGGTGAGAACAACACGAAATTCCCGCCGCAAGCGCTTGTAGTCGTGGTTGAGAGCTGCGCTGAGAGTTTGCGTTTCTCTGGAGATATTTTTCATTTTTACGCTTTAAAATGGTCGAGTGTGCCATTAAATCGTCCAAAAACATTAAAAGGAAACAAACAAAATTAAAATCCGGTATTATTTTTCATCGGCAAGTCGATTTTCATTCATGATTTTTAATTATACAAATACGAATCCTGGGTCTCCGTGGGGGTGAAGCAGACGCGAGAGGCGGGCACGCACAGACCTTCCCGCGCACCCCTCCCTCTGCCCGAACCCGTAGTGATGTATGCGACAAACACTAGAGTCGATATTTATATATTTTTTAATATAGGCAAGGAGTACTAAATGTTAATTAACATGAGTTTTAAAGTTACATAAATGTAATACAACTTTATTACTAAAAATTTTATGTACAATTATTTATTGTAAATATTTTTGTGTTCATATAGAGTTTTATAAAGTATTTAAATCGTTTTCTTTTTTCAAAGTACTTTCATATATTTTAAATGCAAAGTACGGAATATTGCGATAGCACGCATCAACTGCTTAAATATTTCAAAGAATTGTAATATGTTCAATGTAAATAAATATCCCCATTGCTATACTGCGTGAGAAGGCCTGTTCCCTGCAGTGGGACGTAAACGTAATAGGCTAAATAATGAAGGAAAAATCACTTGTATAAGCTATGCTTGTATTATGTTGATTCGAGCTGAATATAATTTTATTTTTCTTTCATAACATAACCGTTTATGAAACAATACACCCGTCACTCTGACCAACACGAATTTAAAGTACATTGAATGTAAAGTGATAAATATTTATCGAAATAACGATAAGCAAGCTTGCTCTTATTATTATTAATACTTTTACTCTTTTGTTTAAATGCCATTTTTATTTTATCATTACTCTAAGGGTTAAAAGCAAATTATTAGCCACATACACAATGTTAAGTATCATATTATCATGCCATTCAGCTGTATTTATCGACAACTGCGCTTGCGGCGCATAAATGTCCAACCCTATTTGTCATGTATCTATCAATATACTAGCTATAGTTCTCCTGCCTACGCTGTGCATTGAGTATCTGGTACAATATGCGCGCTCTATACCTAGTTATATATACTCTAACATTATACCACATGGGTAAATCATATTTTAATAGTAACGCTATTTAAGCTACCTAGCTAGCTAAGAGGGTCGGTGGCTCAATGTTGTGGGCTGTTACCTTCCGATCTGGGGAGCGCAGGTTCAAATCCCGCCATGTACACGTACCAATGTGTTTTCTATTTTCGGAATTATATATACGTTTAACCAACGCTCTTACGGTGAAGGGAAACATAGCGAGGAAACCTGCGAAGAGATTCAAAGGTTGTGTGTGTGTTTTATGCTATGGCAGGCCAACGAGCAAATGTCTCATCTGATGATAAATGACACCGCCTCCCTTGTACAATTGCAATACCGGAGAGCACTGAAATGCGTTGCCGGCCTTTCAATGGGGAATACGTTCTTTTTTTAAGGTCGCTAGGTCGTATGGTTCAGGAAATAAGTGAAGTCGGCCAATCCGCACTAGGCCCGCGTGGATGACTAAGGGCTGTACATCCAAAACGAGTAGGCTCGTGCCCCTCGGTGGGTACGTTTCATGGGCTGATATGATAATGCTAAGCTACCTTGCCATCCCAACCGAGCGGCAGGTTCTTCGGGTTGTACGGCACTTCGTTGTCTACCGAGTCCACGTCACTATTACACCACATGGTTAAGTCATATTAAAATCGTATCGGTAACCTTGCCATCCCAACCGAGCGGCAGGTTCTTCGGGTTGTACGGCACTTCGTCGTCTACCGAGTCCGCGTCACTATTACACCACATGGTTAAGTCACATTAAAATGGTAACGCTAACCTTGCCATCCCAACCGAGCGACAGGTTCTTCGGGTTGTACGGCACTTTGTCGTCTACAGAGTCCGCGTCACTATAACACCACATGGTTAAGTCATATTAAAATGGTAACGCTAACCTTGCCATCCCAACCGAGCGGCAGGTTCTTCGGGTTGTACGGCACTTCGTCGTCGTCCGAGTCCACGTCACTATTACACCACATGGTTAAGTCATATTAAAATGGTAACGCTAACCTTGCCATCCCAACCGAGCGGCAGGTTCTTCGGGTTATACGGTACTTCGTCGTCGTCCGAGTCGACGTCGGGTGCGGCGGACGCGTCGCTCTCGTCGCCGCTGTCGTCGCGACGCTCGCCGGCGGCGCGCGCCGCCCGACGGGTCACGTTCTCGATGGTCGCCGCGCGCGTACTACTTACCACACCAGCGAACCTTACAATATAAAAAAAACGAGTGCAATTAATCACTGAGATCAATTATTTAGTGAGGTAGGTCTTGAGATGAAACATCATTTATCGTATTGCATACATATGTATACAACACGTATTAATACAGTTTAAAAATTTTATATGTCAGACAAAATCAAATAATCGAAATGCAAACCAAGATAAATCCAAACTAATATTATAAATGTGAAAGTATCTCTGTCTGTCTGTCTGTTTGTTACGCTTTCACGCCTAAACGGCTGAACGGATTTTATTGAAACTTGGTTTTTTTTTTCAAAATCTACCCCCAAACCCTTCAAACAAAAGTAAATTATCTACAATGATTCTGCATTAATATTTCTGGTTGTGTCAAACGTGAAGACAACATTAAAATTAAAGCTTTCATTTTTCTATTCTCATACTGGATATGTAAATAAAGAAAGATAAGTAAATGTTTACCTGTACACTTGGGCTTCAATGGCTGCTATATCCTTATGCCTCTGCTGTGTTGAGGCCTTTGCCTTATTGCCGCCTTTTTTAGCAACAAGAGATTTATCTAATGCTGTTTGACCTTTGGTACTGAATAATCTGTAAGTCAACAAAAACTTTGAAACTGAATCATAAAACATTGAATCTAACAAACATAGACTAATTAACCATGTTATTATTCTGTTATGATATATATTTTACATATGCATTTGGTGATATGGATAAGCAATGGACCAAGGCAACAGGGATATTATTTAACTAAGCAATGCATACCTTTGTGCTCTTTCTTCAAGTGTTCCTCCACATTTAAGACCAAGTGCCATTAGTGCAGACTTCAATCTGTCCAATCCAAGAGATGCCAACTCTTCCCAAGACGAGAAGGCAGATAAGTCTAAGTGAGCGCCCACATTAGTCAAAGCACCTCCTGTTTCTTTCTGTTAATAGGAAAACATTTAAAAATGTATATTTATAAGTTATAAACATTTTATGATTAATCAACATAACACTTTAAACGATTCAACAAAATAGTTTTATTTGCACAAACATTTTCTTATATCCAACAGTACTGTCCAATTAGATGGAAACTAATTTAAATCCTACTTTTTAAACCTATACCATGGCACTATGCGCAAAATTATAGTGTTGATACAGCATGCTAAATTTATTGCTACTGATAAAATCTTCATAAAATTATAACAATAATAACCAGAAGTATTTATATATCATAGGTATATTAAAAAATTCAAAGATAAATTTGTGTCACTTATTATTTGTATACTTACAGGCCACCCTGGGAAAGACCCAGCTTCCCACTGCTTGATAAATTCTTGATGTGCCAATGCCATCTCTTGGGCTTGATCTAGTAATGGCTTCACTCGGCTAACAAAGTCCTTTAGGTATGTCAACAATGCCCTTATGTAATTTCTGTATTCACTGTTTTTGCGTTCTCGAGGTATGTCAAATAGATGGTCAAATATGCTTAGATATGTTATGTAGTCAACTTTCTGAAAAATAAGTATTTCAATATATTTTTTTTTATGTAAGTGTAAATGTAAGATTGAAAAAGTTATTAACGTAACTACCTCTATCCCTTTCAAATTAATATATTTTTCATAGCACTCATGCAAATCAAGATATTTTCCATAGCCTTCTTCATCAGTAAACTCCACAGGAGCTGAAACGATATCAGAAAAAATGCTACATGATTGTTTTGTTTATAACAAATAGTCTGCATAACAAATTTTAAGTTTCTGCCTTAAAACCTAAAAATTTCGAAATGTTTCATACAAACATAAAAGAAGTGGGAAGAAGTTGCCTATGTTCGTTTTCAGGTTACCAACATCACCATACCAAATTTCATCAAAATCCATTTAGCAGTGAATGAGTAACAAAGAGACAGATATATTTCTGTTTGTATTTATAATATTAGTATAAATATCTGCAGCAGAGTTGTACATCTGCAAGCTATCACAATCAACTATTAAGTATCCCCCATACTGGGGCAGTCACCAGATATCCTGGAAGGCTAGGAAAAAGGAGTAAAGCAGAGATTTCATTTTCCTCTCATTCTTTAAAGTAATACATTTGTCATTTAATATTAATTTATAGGAAGAAAATAAATTCAATGTCATGTTACTGACAGAACTTCAAATTGGAGTAAAAATAAAAGAAATGCATTTATTTTTGAAAATGTAACAGATACACAAAAAACTAGTAAAAATGCTTTTCTATTTTCTTTTTCACTATGACCTTCTGAAGGCCTTAACTGTTAACCAGGCAAGTGGTGTTCAAGCACAGATGATTCTAATCTTTATATACTTTATTGCCTAAAAGTGGTGCAGAGTAGGACTCAAGCCATAGCCAATGGCATTGCAGGAAGGACTGGGATAATGTACCCATATGAACAGAGATGTAATAAACCTACAATAATAGTATTATATGCAAATGTATATAAAACTATGTTTGGTATGATGTTGGCATGATATTTTGTAACATGCATACATAAAATCCAATGTACCACTATAACAATTATTCATATGGAATTATGAATTAATAATTGTTTATCAACATTTTGATCATGTTAATGCTGTCACTGACTTAGTTAAACAGTTTTAGCTGACAACTCGTCAGCTAAAACTGTTTAACAAATTTACTATTAATAATTGTAGTACATCATACATACTTGTAAAATCTTCAGCAGGATTTTCTCTCAGCTTTGCCAACTCCTCAAACTCCACAGTCATAGGTACACATATCTAAAAATAAAATTGTATACATACACATGACACAGTCAAATATTAAAGAAGCTGATATACAATGGTATGCAAATAGGTGAGAACCAGACTTTCATTTTTTTATACACTATTGTATATTGTAAAAAAGCTTAAATATTTAAAAATAAGGGTTATTTTTTGTGTTAAAATAAATACAATCTATAGACAAGAAATATGCCTTTTGAATATAATAAATTCAAAGTTTACCTCATTAGGATGTTTTCTGTGGAATTCTTTGATTTGTTTTAATCTTGCATAAAACTCTTGGAACTCGTTTGGACCAGATAAAGCAGCTATTTCCTCTTTTCTTAACCCATCCTTATCCTCATACAATTCTTTAAGCCTGATAGTAGATTCAATGTATCTCTGTAATTACAAAATTCTTTTGATTATAATACTTGTCCTGTAAAGTAACAAAGACAGGCTCTAACAGTATAATTATATGAACTTACATCATGTAGATTCTTTAATCGATGATCACCATTGATGGTTTCACGATGCTGAAATTATATGTACAGTTAGAAAACTCAACTACATTATCCTATGCTGCAAGATTTCAACAATGACAACTGAATGTAAAGCTGTATTTTACATATTTATTAATTACAAAACATAGAATAGCTTATCTGCAGATAACCTCAATGTTTGTAATTCTTACATCAATTCATCCAACTTGTATCCTTAACATTGAAATTTACTTACACCGGTCTTTTTATGTAAAATTTCCTTGACCATCGCATCCATAGTCCTTTCTCTTTCCTCATGGTAACTTCGCTGCTGCTCCAATAAAGTCTCCATACTTTGGAGATAGTATTGTTTGTATTAAACTAGTTTAGTGTTCACTTTGGGTTAGGATTCGTCGAAGTGAGACAATAGTAAAAATAATTGTACAATTGAAGTTTATGAAATAACTAATAAAACACACCACAACAAAAATACGAAACAAATTATTAAGCAAATAGCAAGCAATCAGCAAATTTTGTTTGGCTTGAAAGACTGAAAAAGTGTTGCCAACTTGCTAAGAACTGTACAGAGATGCTAATGTTGCCACCTTAGGTTTAGGAATAGGGCTGTTGGCGAGGCAAAGTGCAAGACGGACTTGCCCGTGGAGGGTTCCGCAGCAGCATGTATCATAAAATAAATTTATTTTCATTAACTTAAGCACCACCTACATAATACATATTTAATATAAGAAAATAGTGGTTCACCGTTTATGACGTATAAAAAACGACACACCAGAAATCGTTCAAACTAAATTTCGTTGTTAGATTTCATGGGTCAGGGTCATGTACATCATATATTCTTTTTTTATATTTTATTAACCCCTAAGTTTAGGAATAAGAGACACACTTTTTTCAACTTTGGAAGTGCCTCGAGCGCAAACTATTCAATTTATAAAAAAATGATGTTGGAAACCTCGATATCATTTTTCATGATCTATACATGAATACCACACGTGAGGAAAGATAAAAAAATTTTGTATTTCAGTTTTATGGGGAATCCCAAAATATAAATATAATTTTTCTAGTTTCTTGTCAGAACCTTATGCTTACAAATTACAAAACAGAATACATATACTTACAAATTTTGAACAGTGTAGTGCTAATAGTTTCGTAGAAAAAAAGGCTGTGACATACGTACGTACAGACAGACAGACATGACGAATCTATAAGTCGTCGTTCCATACATCAAGCCGCAAAGAGCGTTCTACTCCTAGGTTATTTATTTTAGGTAATTACTGCTACCCTAGTTTGTGAGTCCCACTCATACTTGGCATTTTTTTTATTACATGCATAGTCTTAATTACGGTACTTACACTAAAATTACATTTTCTTAAAGGTTTTGTCGGTTTGTCCATCTGTCTGTCTATTTCTTCCAGATAATTTCTGAAATGGCTGAACCGACTTTGACGGGATATTTATTGGCAGGTAGCTGATATAATAAGAAATTTGGCTACTCACAACGACTCACAATCAGTTAAACCGTCATTATATATATATAGCTCCTATATAATTATTATGATAGCTTCTAACGTTAACATGACCATATCTACTAGTTATATTCGGAACTAATTTTGTGGTTTTACCGTATTGGTAAACGTCAGCGCTGCCTGTCAAATTCACCAAGTAAGTTGTCACTTTTATCTTTACAAAGTACCAACACTGCACGTTCTATATTTTTATCGTTGCTCTATTTTGCAAGTGACCGGTGTTAAAAAATCGAGGTAATAATCATGATATACTCCACATGGATTACGAGGCTTCAATCATTTTTATTATTAATTAGTTCTTTTATTGTATTCGTCCAGTCCGATGTTCCTAGACCTCGAGGTGTATCTTTATCCAAAGCGTCGTTGTATTCGCCGACAAAAGATTTCACTTGCTTCGATGGTACAGTTTCCATTCCATTTAATTATGTGAATGACGATTATTGTGACTGCTTCGATGGCAGTGATGAACCAGGAACCTCTGCTTGTTTGAACGGTGTATTCCACTGCACAAACGCCGGCCACAGGCCTCAAAATATTCCCAGTTCGCGGGTCAATGACGGTGTCTGTGATTGTTGTGACGGCACCGATGAGTACACTGTGCCTGGATCTTGCCCTAACACTTGTGAAGAATTGGGAAGAGAAGCTAGAGCTGAGGCTCACAGACTAGCAGAATTACATAAAGCAGGTAGTCATTTACGAGTAGAATTAATACAGAGAGGGAACCAAAAAAGAAATGAAATGGGTGAACAGTTATCCCAGTTAGAAAAAGATAAAGCTGAAGCTGAAAAAATTAAGGCTGAAAAAGAAGCACTTAAAAATGAACTAGAAGCTAAGGAAAATGAAGCACTTAAGGTGTACAGAGAAGCAGATGAACAAGAAAGGCAAAAGAAAGCAGCAGAAGAGAGAGAAAATTTACTCAAAGAATCTTCAGAGCACTTTGACAGATTTGATTCAAATAATGATGGTATTTTAACTTTGGATGAAATTAGAGCAGTAAATGTATTTGATAAAAATAAGGATGGAGAAGTTGATGAAGATGAAATCAAATATTTCTTTGGAGATAATGAGAGTCTTGATAAAGATTTATTTGTTACTACTGCATGGCCATTATTAAAGCCCTTGTTAATGATGGAGCAAGGAATGTTCAAACCTGCAACTGGTGATGAAGACATTGATCCTGAAATGGAGGCTGCGGATCCATCGAGTGATTTAGATAGTGAAGATTTAGCAAATGATGATGATGAAAACCTTGATGCAGACCTGCCACAAGATGATCCACAAGAGCAGGAACTTGAACAGGAACATACTAGAACTTATGATGAGGAAACACAAAAGTTGGTGGATGAAGCGTCTGAGGCACGCAGTCAACTGACAGATGCTGAGCGCACAGTTAGGGAAATAGAAGCCAACATTAGAAATATCAAGGAGAATTTAGAAAAAGATTATGGATTGCAACAGGAATATGCCACTCTAGATGGACAATGTTTAGAATATGAAGATAAAGAATATATTTACAAGTTGTGTATGTTCCAAAAGGTGACACAGAAATCAAAGAATGGAGGAAGTGAAGTAGGTTTAGGCAACTGGGGTGAATGGGCTGGAGTAGATAATAAATATTCTGTAATGAAATATGTAAATGGGGTTGGCTGCTGGAATGGTCCAAACCGTATGACAACTGTTCACATACAATGTGGATTAGAAACCAAACTATTATCTGTTACTGAACCATACCGCTGTGAATATAAAATAGAACTTAGCACCCCTGCAGCATGTGATGACTCTAATCATTCATCACAACAGACATCACATGATGAACTTTAATTATTCTTGTGTTGTAATTTCACACATCTATGTGTTAAGTTGTCAAGTAGACCAGTCTAAAAATGTGTCTCAACACTCATTATTTAAAATAATGTAAGTGTTAATTATTCATTTTATATGTATAATTTTGTTGTAATGAAATTATTCACATAATAATAGTCTTAAGTAGAAGCTACTTTAGAAACATAATTAATTTATCTAAATTTGTTATCATTATAATTTCAATGTGGCACTTAATTTTTATACTTTATCTTTTCTCAAATTTGCTTTATTCTGTACTATTCTGCAGTGTTTTGAAATTAAGACTGAAGATTGATGCATTGCATTCTATTTAATTTTCACATTCCTCATAAACTATTGCAAGGCTGTTTTAGTTCAAGTAGACAAGGTATTTAATAGAAGTGAACAAAACATTTTGAGTGATAAATAAACATTTTGATTTCAATGTTGTATTTATTCTGTAATTGATTAATATATAAAACATATCCAAATAGCTACACCAAGGATATAAAGTATTCATACTTGTATTAATTGGGCTGTTATCTATACCTATGATTATAATGTTGGTGAATTGGGAACATAGTTGGAGCATTTTTACTGAGGAATTTAATAAATATAAATATCCTCTGACATTCACACAGCACCATCTAGCCTCAAGATTAGCATGAAGCCTGTATTATGGGTACTAATCATACTTATATACATTTTTTTGTAAATACATACATATTATACATAGAAAACACCTAGACCATTACAAACACACATGTTCATGCTCACAAATGTTTGTACTGACCGGGGATCGAACCCGGAACCCTTGGTGTTGCAGTTGATGTCTCAACCGCAACGCTAACGCTTAATCGTCGTGTCAGAACACGAAAGTATGTGCACAAAAACTATGTGGAGATTAGTATGTGTCAGAACACCTAGACTCAAATCGGTCAAGATCGTTTTCTTCCTACCATTTCCATATACATTTTGGGTTGGGGTATTTTTTAAGGTTTTACATCATTGAGTTCGACCAAATTTACGCATTGACGGATTATTATTTATATTATTCGTTAAATTTTTGGATTTTGTGATTGAATAAAGGGTAGGATTACTGTAATAGTGACGTAGATTAACACCGCGTTGCTCTTTAAAAAACAAATTGCCATGTAAACTGTCAATAACACGTCTTTTTAGGTTATTTATGTTATTATTTGGGTTTGAAAATTCAGAACATTCATATTTACTTTATTATGAACTAAATCTAAGCGTGGAAATGAGTTTCGAAGAAATATTAGCCCAATCAAATTTTTCGATGTTAAAAGATAAAATAGATGGTCGGATCCTAGAAGCCTTAGAGGCAATGGGTTTAAAGAAACCAACTCGCATACAAGCAGAAACACTGCTCCCCTTATTAATGGGCAAGGACATTGTAGGGGCTGCGAAAACTGGTAGCGGAAAAACTCTCGCTTTTCTTATTCCCGTCATTGATAATCTTATAAAAGTAGGGTTTTACCAGAAAACATGGTAAGTATCCACCATTGAACATACTCTTACACTGTTTATCAGGTTATACGGTACGGTACGGTATTGGACTGTTTTACTACAGGAAATAAAATGAATCTGCTAAATATGGCAGAAAAAGCTAAAGCTCTCTTAAATATTGAGCAATTTTTTAAGTAACTCTTACAATCCTTAATGAATCTTAAGCCCTATTTTTCCATTCAACTAGTTAAAAGTACCTATTTTTTAGGTGTGGGGTGCATAATATTGTCACCAACAAGAGAATTGGCTTTACAAACATTTCAGGTATTGAAGAAACTTCTTTTGAATATACAATTGTCTTGTTCTTTGATTGTTGGAGGAGAAAAAAAGCAAAAAGATATTGTGTCTTTAAAGAAAGGTAAATTATTTAAAGTATACTATATGTTCTGATACCTAAATAATATATTTGCACTTCATACATGACCATCAGCAATATTAGTTGATCAAATGTAGCATATGCATAGATTCATGTATTGTGTTTATATGTAACATACAAACACTTATTAAAGCTAAATCTTTCACTTATAATAACTAGCAGCAATTACTAATAAGTGTTTTTAACTATTGTGTTTTCTTATTAATATAATAATATTATGTTATAACCTTTTTAGGAATAAATATTATTGTGAGTACACCAGGACGTCTACTTGATCACCTGGAGAACACTCAAAATTTCAATTGTGAAAATCTCAAATGCTTAGTTGTTGATGAAGCTGACAAACTTCTTGAAGCTGGCTTTGAGAAACATATCAAAGGGATTGTCAATTCAATTCCAAGTGAGTTATATTTGATTTAAATAAAGTATTGTAAAAGTAAATAACATTACTTAAGTCTAGCTAAAAGAAAGCAATATACTAAAAATAATAAAAAATATTTTCATAATAATGAAAACATAGTTTTATTGTTATACAAAATAATAATATTATTTTAAGAGAATGTTACAAAGATTTTCTTTATTTTAGGTAAAAGACAAACAATTCTGTTTAGTGCAACAATTGACAGCCAAGTTGAGAATTTAGCAAAATTGACTTTAAAAAGTAAGCCAATTGTGATATCAACAAGCATTGAAAAGCAATCTACTGTGTCAGGATTGCAACAAGGGTATGTTACAAATTTTCTCAAATTTGATGTTACGTTGAAATTGTTACTCCTAACACAGCCATTGTGTTAACTACTTGGACTTATTATTCGGACTTATTTTGTGAATATCTAAGTAATTGAAATTTGAGGTAGAAATAAAACAATTTGTTCTACTTATAAAATCACCAATGTGTTTCTTCTCATTAAAATATAAATGACTAATTAAGTAAATAATAATCTTGGTTCAACGAACAGCCAAAACAATTGTACATAATTTTATTGACATTATTGGCAATGATCGGCGTCACATTTTATGGAGGGCTTCCAGAATGGAATAACGTCATCTATGATTAGGGATAAGTTATTGTAGAGGAACTTTTTTGTGAGAGATGAGTTGCGTCGTCTTAATTTTCTCAATAAAATATGGAAGCCCCACCGCTTCCCCAAAAGGGGCCATCAGTCAGGTGAATTGTGTTCACTTTGGCTTCCCATTAAATATATAAAAAAACTTCATGGAATACCCCCGTGTCATACTTTTATGAGACTCATAAGTTTAAATTTAAGATTTCTATTGTAGTAGTTTCTTGATGATCATGGTGCTGTAATCGTAGGCTGGTTAGTAAGGCTTAAGATTTCGTCGTTCTCATGCAGAATGTTTAATGTCTCGATCATGTCTCGACGTATTCAAATACAAGGTACTTTTTACATAATTCTTTACGTCAAATTAGTCACAGAGCAGACTTTAGCTTGCGTATTTTTGTTACACAATATAAGTACTTGAACAGATTATTTATCACTGATATCTCTAAAATATAAGGATGTAAAAATGGTAGTGGTAAGTTATGCATGCACAATTTGAGTACATGTATAGTAAAAATAAAAATAAAATAAAACTTTTTTTTCGTGGTGTTAGCTTCTTCCTTGACCTAAGTTTGTATTTAAATTCGTTTTTTGGTAGGCACAGTTATGTACAACTAACTACTATTTTATTCATATCCGAATCATAGCATTTGACCAAATAAAATGTAATTTATTGAAAACATTTAAACTTCTTACCTAAGTTTCGTTCTTAAGTTGTATGACTAATTTATTTAGTGTGTTCATTGGTATTTTACTATAGGTAACAATATTATTTGTATTTTCCGATTGTAATCTATACTAATATATAAAGCTGAAGAGTTTGTTTGTTTGAACGATAGCTTATTTATCGAGGAAGGCTATAGGCTATATATCATCACGCTACGATTAATAGAAGCGGAGCAGTAATGAAAAATGTTTCAAAATCGGGGGTATTTTTTCATACTTGGAGCTTCCGCTGCGTACGCTGCGTAGACGGTTAAAGTTACACAAAAGTCATGTATGAGAGTATTGTTCTCCTTTTAAAGGTCTACAAAAAGTCCGCGACAGCATATGTCTATCTTTTAAGGTTAGCTCACTATAACATATTTTTTGCTAATAAAAAATTCTGAAATTGACCCCGAAACCTTTAAAGTTGGAGGGAGGGGAAATCCTATGTATAGTGATAAATGAAAGTACCGTGTTATTCCGAATTTAATGCGAGCGAAGCCGCGGGCAAAAGCTAGTGTAAACATATATACCCAATAGGTGAACAAGTATCTAGTACCTACCTATGGTTGGTATATGTTTATGACGTCATAACTGCATCAATTATGATGTCATAAAAATATAATATTACATATTATCGTTAGTAAAAATAGGCTGATTATTTCCTCAGTTATTGCATATGTCCAGTGGAAAAAAGGATACCATGGCTGTACAAAATGCTCAAGAAAGGAAGGAAACTGAAAACTATGGTGTTCTTTTCATCATGCAAATCTGTGGATTTTCATTATGAGGTTTTCAAGATGCATTGTCATGTTCCAGTTATAAGTATTCATGTAAGGGTATTTACCTAATCTATGTCTTTACTTTAAATCAGTAACTAAGCCAAACTGTATCAGATTCTACCTATATTTATAACTTTATCGAGTTTGTTGCATGTGTGTTGAGTGTCGTGTGTGTGCGTTATATATGTTTCTGGTTCAAAAGTTAGTTCTATGACATTATCATTGTGAATTATGATTTCTAGGGAAAACAGAGTCAGTCAAGAAGGAGGGAAGCTTTTCAAAAATTCGTTGAAGTGCAAAGCGGAGCACTGTTTTGTACTGATGTAGCTGCTAGAGGGCTGGACATTCCTAGCGTCGATTGGATAGTACAGTATGATCCTCCGACAGACCCCAAGGTATTATTTCTATACCATTGAAAAAGTTTATTGTTGCATCAATAGGTACCCAAGTTTCTTATTGTGACTAATGCTGGGACCACATTAACGTGAAATGCCACCACTAAACGCGATAATTTGGCAGTTTTAACGTGTAAAAACTTATCGCAATAATTATCGCGCTAATGGGCATTAGACGTTAGTGTGCCCGAAGCATAAAAAAAAATGAGTTACTTCCGTAAATGCAATAGGTTTTATTTTTATGACTGGTGTAGCAAAATATAATCTTGTTCTTTTTTTATTTAATAACAGTACCAATCATAAATTCCGATATTATGGTATAAACTTCAATCTGGTACAGGCCCTAGACTGGACTGTGGAAGTAAAAATTGTGTAATGTGGCGTTAGTCCAAATTTAATAATATGGATTCAAATTTAAGTACATCCCAGCATACCCATAGGGAAGTTGTGCCGTAACCCATCATGTGGCGGCTGAGAGCCATCTGCGCTCGCCACTTGCCCGGTGAAGCTGTAAAGGCAGTAGTCAGTTCGAAAAAAAAAACCATCATGTGGGTCTAATTCCGTTCGGTGGATGTTAACTACAACTATCCATAGACCAACGGCTTAATGTGCTCCCCAAAGCCTCCGAAGCAGAGAATCATCTTTATGTTCGGATAATTTCACTACTGGCAAAAATCGCACAACATCAACAATCCATGGGAGACCGCATAGTGGCTTATACATTGCGGTCTGCCCGTGGTATTAAAAAGAATCCCGTATCAATCAGCGATCTAACGTGCACGACATTACGGCGGCAGTCATTAAATTTCCTAATAGAATACAGCCTATAGATAATATTTAGGTAAGATTAATAGTTTGATAGGGTTGATAGGTTTACCTAATCTCAAAAATCCCAACATAAACATATATCTATCTAGTGGCTAAGCTTGCTAAAAGCCTTCATATTCATTATTCAATTTGATTAAAACCTAATGAATTATGAAGCAAATAAGTTCATTTTGTTTCAGGAATACATTCACAGGGTTGGTAGGACCGCTAGAGGGTTAAACAACAAAGGTAACGCGGTCATACTTCTAAGGCCCGAAGAGGAGGATTTTGTAACGTTTTTAAAAGGAGAGAAAGTGTATTTAGATAAATACAGTTTCGGAGATCCACCGTTAGAGGTTCAGGCTATGGTAAGTTTATTACATTTCACATATTGTTTATGATGAGTTGATGACATATGTTTGAACGCAACTATGATACCTACTAATATTTTATGTAAGGGCCACCCACGAGAGGGGCAGATGACTTGAGGAGGGTCACGGGTGTTCGTTGGATGCAAATAGCCTCCGACACGGGGAGGTAGATATTTTTGAGGGAGGCCTATGTTCAGCAGTGGACGTAATATGGCTGTAATAATTATGATGATGAATGCCTGTTAATTGTTTCTTTGTTTTGTTTTTCAACTTCGTACCTAACTCATTTAATTGCTTGCTAGCTTGCTCGCGACTTCGTACGCGTATAAAGTAGCAAAGTTATTCCTTATTACATCCGCTATCTCATGTGTGCCAGTGATAGTTCCATCTAAATTAGCTCAGCCGGAAAAATTACCCACTCAGATACACAAAACCTACACTTAGCGTTTATTTATCATTATATGTTAGGTATGTCGCGGCCATCTGGTTAAATCAGCCACCCAATTGGATGCCTCGACATATTTGCTTGAACTAAAATCATTATAATGTATCAGCTCTGCGTATTGAAAGTTAGCCCTTTAGAAATGACTGATCAAGACTCAGTACTACTCAGTTGATTCTAAGGCGATCGATTAGATGGCTAATTTAACCAGGTGACTGCGACAGGTACATATTTGACTTTTGGTGTTAAAATACCATGTATTTACCAACTGTTTCCAGCTCGAAGATCTTATAGTAAACAATGGTGTTATAAAAGTACTTGCGAGAAAGGCATATTTGTCATTTCTACGATGTTATAAAACACACCCAATGAAGAAAATTTTCAATATCAAGAATTTGGATTTGCAATTGGCCGCAAAAGCATTTGGTTTTTTAGAACAGCCACATGTTGATTTTCGTATCCTTTTAAACAGTTACACAAAAGCATTGTCTACTTAATTATTGAAAGATGTGAATATACTATTTTATTCATGAGATCAATTTCGTCACCTACTTGGATTTTCATTTCATGAAATAGGTTATATTTTCCTTACTACTTGATGTCATGCCAAAAACCGGATTCCGATTTAAGCTGTTGATATAATGAACCTATTGTACAAGTAGGCAAGTTGTTTGTCCACTCGGTGTCTTGAGATGAAAGACTTTATTAATCGCCATTTGCGACTTACGGAAGAGGATCGTAGCCGTTCACTTACTTAGAGATTGCTCAGTAGTAAGCAACCAATTAAGAGTTCTTTAGTGTTAGCTATTCCTTTTACGATCCGTAAGTTTTAGTAAATTTTTTCCTGATCTAGAGAAGAATCGAAGCCAAGAACTTACACAAACTTATGAATTGCAAGTTTAAGGGGCAATTGGAGGGTACTTTTNTTTAAAAGTGGGAAAAATTGCCATCCCTGCATTCAGTCATTTTCAGAACTTTTCCGAGGTCCTCCATAAAAGTGGATCGGGACGCGTGGAAGTCTGGGGAAATTCAGCTCGGCAGAGGGCATTAAAAGGCTCAAATGATGATAATATATGAGAAATAACATACAATCTCAACTTTATATATGTTCTTGTGATAATGATTGTTATATTGCGGACTTTTGTTCGCATACAAAGGTACCCATATTATATATCTACGGCATCGCGTGTTTCGTAAAAGAAAACGGTCAATGACTTCTTAAAAGTATGCTTTTCAGCTTTTAAGTTCTAGCGACAACAAATTTTAAAAGATTTTATGAGTTTTAATACAGGGATGGAATTATTCTTAGGACGACAGACTATTATTTATAGCGAAAAAAATATGATTTTATGAGATATGATTGTGTGAGATATAAATAAATACTGCTACTTCATTTACAAACTAAATTTCCCCAGCTACATTTGTTTTCAGTGCACATGCCAAAGAGGAAAAAAAAACAGGAAACATGAATATACTGTCTAAACACGACTGCAAGTACTCGTAGATATCGCTTATAGTTCATTGACCGATCGTATATATTTGAACTAACAAATTGTCACCAAGATGATAAATCAAGATAACACAATTGATGTTAAAGTTAATTTGATTGTTACTTTGTAATACAAGATGTCATATAATGTGTTATAAGCATAACTTGGTTATAAGACATACCTACTTAGTAACAATGTAATAAAACTCAATACTTTTATTGCAAAATTGTATTTGAATAAATAATACAAATGAATTAACTTATACTCTTTTTATTGCCACCCTTTTGCCGGTAGATTTTAGTTTTATCTGCTTTATTTTTATAGCTTGTTGGGGCATTTAGTGATTTGAAATATCCATAGCCACCCCCACCTTTCCTCTTAGAGGGAGGGCCTTTGTTTGCAACCTTAAGTTCTACCGCAGGAGGAACAGTAAACCCAAAGGATTTGGAGACTTTAGCCATATCTATGGTGTCAATATCAAATATTGTCTTCAGGTGATGCGAGTCGTAAGCCCTCAGATAGCTCTTGAATGCTTCTTTCGCCGATTGATTCAGGAAATAATTTCTAGATATTAACTTTTCAAGCTGAAACAAGCAGGAAAGCGATTAGTTTCGTTGTTGGAACAAACACCTACCTGACAAAAATTTTCGTTAAAATACTAATTTAAATCACTGAAAGATACAAAAGGAGTTTTTCTGTACATTACGAAGTCACATTATTAAGCCATTTAATAAAAAAAAGTATTGTAAGGTATTACATACCTGTAACTGAATGTCGGCAACCTTGTTCCATGAGAATTCAAACTCATTCAGGGTCACTTTAGACTGTTTCAAGTACCGTAGGAAACCTAACTCTTCTGGCCTGAGAAACAACAATGCGTGGCCACTTGTGCCCAGACCTCTGGCTGTTCTGCCTACTCGATGAATGTATTCCTAAAAACAAATAATACATTTTCATACAGACGCCAACAAAAAAAACCATTGAAGTTTGTTCTTCACTCACTAAATGAAATATAAACTAAATGAAAACTAAAATGTAAAAAAAGTTTATTTATATTCAAGTATTTTACTATAAACATTCGTAACTTAATAAAAATTAGAACCATTTCTTTATTGAAATACCTATGTCATAACAAGACATCGTTTGAATCATTAATTAAACACGTTCGCGGACAGTAAACGCAGGCGTCATAATAATAAAACATGTATTGTGTCTCGTATACTGTCCGATAATGTGTTAAAAATTAAGTAATAAACTACCATGGGTGAATATAATCTATTAGACTGCCATAAACCCACTAGGTATTAGTTTTTAATGGTTCGACAAAGTGTAACATATATAAATCCTACATTTTTATTATGTGTATTAGCCTCAACTCAAAAGACATGTTAAACTTTCTAAATTTGCATACTGGTAATTTGAGCCAACTTTGTGGAATTTTATTAAATATGTACGTACATATTTGCCTACAAAGCATTACAACTTAGTGTATTACTCACTGTTTTCAGTTCATGATATGTTTAACTCATTATGGCAACATTACCTTGGGATTTTTTATCGAACCGACTACTGCTGTTGGCCGCAGATGGCCTTACAGCTTCACCGAGCAATTGGCGAGAGCAGATGGCTCTCAGCCTTAATATTTACACAAGTAGCCTAAGGGCGTCCCAGAATGGGACGCGAACCTCGGCTTAGGCGTTATGGGAGGTCTTAGTAGCCTAACAGCAGGCGCCGACACGCAGGACTGAACCTACAGGACACGCGACGATGGCCCCCTACAGTGTTGTAATGTAAATAAATATCCACTGACATTCACACAGCGTCATCTAGCCCCAAGTTAAGCGTGAAGCCTGTATTATGGGTACTAAACAATGGATAAATATACTTACATACATTTTTTTTGTAAATACATACATATTATACATAGAAAACACCCAGACCATTACAAACAGACAGTTCATGCACACAAATGTTTGTACTGCCCGGGATCGAACCCGGAACCCTTGTGTTGTAGTCGACCTCTCAACCATGACACCAAATGTTTTAGTTATTTCGTCCGCCGCTGCGGTGGCGACCGTGATAGGTCGTCTGGAATACCTTGGATCATCCGGGTCGTACTGCACAATCCAATCGACGGCCGGTATGTCGAGCCCTCGTGCAGCTACGTCAGTACACAGCAATATTCCTGACTCAGCATTGCAGAATTGGAAGAAAGTAGTTGTGCGTTTTGTTTGTTGCTGCTTACCCTGTGTAATAAATAATCAAGATAATTAGTCACTTGAAACTACGTAGCGATATATAGTTTACTACTTCTCGATATCGAGTACACTTCCATTTGGTTCCCATTAGTTAAATACATATTGAAAAAAAAAAACAAAGAATGAAAGCCATTGGATCAACAAAAAGGTTTTAAATAGCTGCAACAGATCGAAGGACATAATTTTACTCCTGAATCTACTTCAATCGTATTTTCGAGCCTATGACATACAGAAGCCTTCTCTCACAGCAACGTAATTTAAATTTCTTCCATCTATATCATATTTAACTTCAAACATTGAAGAGAAGCAGTGGACCGCGATAGGTGAGCGGACGAAAGATTATATTATTTATTCGCATTTTCAGTTGCTTTTTTTTTTAAATATCGAAGTGTGTAAGTATGATATACTTACATGAATAGACATAACTGGTAAGTCGATATAATTGAAAAGTTCATGATGGTATTTGACTGACATACATGTTGAGAAAAACACCATAACCTTCTCTTTCTGTTCTTTTTCAAAAATGTGAATAACACCATCATACGTTTCTCCGACGGACAAACAATGTATCTAAAATGAAATAAGTATAATATAAGAAATGTCCCACCAAATAAAAAAAAATATGTTGAATTCAATATAGATTTTATTTATAAAAATTATACTGGAACTAGATATATTTTATATGAACTCAGAAACTTTATTTTCTATTGTGTCTGGTCCTGGCGTTTAAAGGGTTAAAAAAACTTACCCTTGCTCCAAAGACTCAACTGTAGCTTGTTCTTTATTATCATCAACACCAACATAGATTGGTTCATGTTTGACTGCTAGTGCTGTGAGAGCTTCAGTCTTCTTTGTTTGTGTGCACTGAATAACATTGTTTGACGGCGCTCTGTAGACATATAAATAAAAATATTTACCAGATACAAATAAGCCACAAAATTTATGGAATCTAATATTATAATACTTTGTTAGTTATTATAAGTAAATCTATTTGCTATTGCTTCCTTTGTTCTACTCATTATTTCGTACCCGAGTAGGGACCATAATGGACCATAATATAGCTTGGCATCTTAAAAATTAAGTATAAATTTGTTGATGTAATCAACCATTGGGACTTTATTAATTTATTTCATATCCATATATTAACTGAGTTAGGCAATTAAAATTAAGAAGTCCATGTTAATGGGTACAATTAAATTTTATCACTTACTAGGCAATAACTTGATGATTTGTTTGACTTCTTCCTCAAATCCTATTTCCAGTATTCTGTCTGCTTCATCAATTACCAAGCATTGCAGGTTTTTGTATAAGAAGTCTGGAGTGTTTTGAAGGTGATCCAACAAACGGCCGGGTGTAGCAACTAGTATGTTAATCCCTGAAAAAGTTATGAAAATAAATGAAAAGTTTAGGCTATGACATACAGTTAGATTTTAGTATGCTCTGATTAAAAAAAAATTAAACAATCATCATTATTAATATCAGCTCATTATATGTCCCCACCCGAGGGGCACAAGCATACCCGTAAAGGGTGTAAAGGCCATAGTCGTCCACGCGGGCCCATTGCGTCCTCTAAATCGGGAAGCAACAGCCCACACCAATAAATAGTGTTGCGAGGTCCGATTTGTTTTAAATCGGGACACGAGGATGACAATGACGACAATGATATGATGCAGATAGGGACAGGCAACAATAAAAAAATGTGATGTGACGCTGATGACGTGCCATTTGGAATTTGACAGTGATGTAATTAGTAGAA
Source organism: Leucinodes orbonalis (assembly GCA_019425675.1). NCBI lineage: Eukaryota > Metazoa > Arthropoda > Insecta > Lepidoptera > Crambidae > Leucinodes > Leucinodes orbonalis. The sequence continues at coordinate 126,931 of PQWD01002248.1, read as the reverse complement.
GCTATGTAGCGTAAATAAACTCGTACATCTCATTTCCTTTTTAATTAATCGGGAAGTCCCGCGCAAATCGGACACCTGGCAACACTACCAATAAGCTACCAATGCTAAAAAAGATAGGTCGTGCTTTTCTGTTCTTTAAATTCATAAGTTTTACCTTTAGACAATTTTGTGCTTCTGTACTTCTATTTGCCCCTCCCATAACTAGTCCATATGTGTGATGATGGTATTTCATCAACTCCATTAATACTCCAAATGTCTGCATTGATAATTCTCTTGTAGGTGATAAGATAATGACACCAGTACCTTAAACAAATTAAATTAATTATACCTACCTGATTTAACATAATTAAAATACTTTCTGAATTGAGCTTTATCAGATATCCATTCTGTGTTCATGAAATGCCTCTACATAATCCTAAATGCTGTTATTATAAAAAACCAATGTGCCTCAACAGTTACCGGAGACTCGATTGGTTTTTCATAAGAAACATACACTTTGCAGGATTTATGGAGTTCAATTTTCATATTCGCCTTTTTGTCATCATACAATTTGTTTGGTTATTTATTAATTCTGCTTTGGAGGTAATATTGATGTATGTTTACATATAGAATGATGCCTTATTACAGTTATAGGACCAATTGGTATACAGCCTTTATCCTGCTAATGACAAACATTTTTGGTTATAATTTATAGCCTTCAATAACAGAACAAAGTATAATATAGTTAGCTTGTATGTAATTAATTTTAAAAAATGGAAAGCTGTCAATTAATAAAACCAAGTTATAGGTAGGTATATCCATAAGTGTATGTCTTTACATATTCATCATCATTATCAGCTCATTAAACGTCCCCACCGAGGGGCACGAGCCTACCCGTATAGGGTGATTAGGTCTTAGTGTCCACGCGAGCCCAGTGCGGATTGGACGACTTCACACACAACCTTTGAATCACTTCACAGGCGTGCATGAAGGTTTCCTCACGATGTTTTCCTTCACCGTAAGAGCGTCAGATAATGAACATATAATTTCGAAAATTCCAAGACACATCCTGCCACATACCTTTACATATTAGTGCATCTTATTTAATACAATAAATAGGTACTAAATAAATATTTATTGCTTAGAAGAACACTATTCAATATATAATATGAACATATAGCATACCATTTCTGGGTTTAAATTTCAGTTTGTAGATAAGTTCAATCGCTGGTATCAAAAAAGCCAATGTCTTTCCCGATCCTGTTTTAGCTGCACCAACCAGATCTCTTCCTTCAAGTAATGGTGGTATGGCTTTAGCCTGAATTTCTGTCATTGTTGTGAATCCCATGTCTTTAATGCCCATTAGTGTTGCCTCACAGACCTTACCATCAAGGGCTGTAAATTTCTGGTCTGATAAAATGCCAAGGCATAAGCTGGATCCCGGTACTAAAAATAAAAGTATATGGTTATACAAAAACAAGTAGTATCACCATAATCGAAACCACAGATTTAAGGTGAATTATATGAGCAAAAATATAATTACTTTATTGAATTAATCCCAACAACTAAAATTACTTTTAATAGTGTATTTAACTGTTACTAACCATTTTTCAATTAATATTTTAGACTTAATTTTAATGTATTAAAAATATTATAAAGGATGGCAAACAAACCTTTGACTAAAGCCAGACAAAATATTTTTTTAACCACATCATTTAAGATTGAATTATTAGGATTTTTACCTGGATTATTATTTTTTGTATCCCCATTACTTAACCTAAGTAGGACAGTTATTCATGAAAACATAACATAGATTGCATACCAACCTTTATTGGGAAGTGTTGTAACACATTGAAATAAAAAAGCACATTTCAAGAGTTATTGTTAGGATGTCACTTACATTGGCTTTCTGATTCTTTATTGTTATCAGTTTCATTGGTAACATCTTGAGGTTCTACCTCACTGTCAGATCCGGATGCTTCTTCTTTGATTTCATTATTCACTTCCACTGCTTCAACATTAGACTTAACCTTTTGCTTCTTTCGTTTTTCTGTTGGATAAAGTGATTTTTCATATCATAAATATTATATATATAATTTATTTGATATATATTTATAGGGAGTAATTAAACTATATATATCACACAGCCATCTATTGGACTAAGCAATAATGCTGTAATATGGATACTTAACAACAGATAAACAGACAATTTTATTTTTTATACATGTGAAAAAAACATGGACTGCAGTCTTGGTCTTTATTATATTAGAAATAACACAATAATAGGTCAGCAGTCCTCTGTTCTCGTCAGTCAAATCGTCAGTCTATTTTAGTCGTTGAATATAATAAGTCATAGTCTGACTGGCCAGTCTAAACCAAAAAGTCCATAACAACATGCATTTAGCATGTTCATACATACATGTTTGTACAGCCTGAGGATTGAACTCAGAATCCTTGGTGTACAAGCCAGCATCTCAACCAATTACACTACATGGGTCATCAATAGTTTTGAATAGGTACTATCAGTGGCATCTATTGAATGATTCCCACTTATTCACCCATTTTCCTCTACAGATTTGAAACCATAGCCAATCTGCTGTCATCAACAGCACTCAATTTGTATAAAAATGTAAATTATTATATTTTTGCGATAAGTCTCACTCACTTTGCATACCCTACTCATAACTTCTGTGCACGCCACTGGGTACTACTAGGGTCCACAACATGACCCTGCCAGGCTATTGCAAAATTTCAAATGGAGGCTACTTTCAGAATTTAATCTTTTAGAAATGTAAAATTTTATTCACAATTATTCCCGAATTCATACAGTTAGTTTTATTAAAAATACTGATTTAAAAAAAAGGAATTTTTGGTATGTAAATTTATAAAAAAAAAAAGTAAGTAAACGACTTCTTGGTTGATTATTCTAAAGCCAAGTAGTACTACTTACTCTTTTTGTTGACGTGATATCATTGTCTTCAATAGGTCGCTTCTNTGAATATAATCTATTAGACTGCCATAAACCCACTAGGTATTAGTTTTTAATGGTTCGACAAAGTGTAACATATATAAATCCTACATTTTTATTATGTGTATTAGCCTCAACTCAAAAGACATGTTAAACTTTCTAAATTTGCATACTGGTAATTTGAGCCAACTTTGTGGAATTTTATTAAATATGTACGTACATATTTGCCTACAAAGCATTTATCAACTTAGTATGTTTTAAACAGCAAGTTTTTATCTGGTGTTACAACTTAGTGTATTACTCACTGTTGTTTTCAGTTCATGATATGTTTAACTCATTATGGCAACATTACCTTGGGATTTTTTTATCGAACCGACTACTGCTGTTGGCCGCAGATGGCCTTACAGCTTCACCGAGCAATTGGCGAGAGCAGATGGCTCTCAGCCTTAATATTTACACAAGTAGCCTAAGGGCGTCCCAGAATGGGACGCGAACCTCGGCTTAGGGCGTTATGGGAGGGTCTTAGTAGCCTAACAGATGGCGGTAACCTGACAGGCAGGACTGAACCTACAGGGACACGCGACGATGGCCCCCTACAGTGTTGTAATGTAAATAAATAAATATCCACTGACATTCACACAGCGCCATCTAGCCCCAAGTTAAGCGTGAAGCCTGTATTATGGGTACTAAACAATGGATAAATATACTTACATACATTTTTTTTGTAAATACATACATATTATACATAGAAAACACCCAGACCATTACAAACAGACATGTTCATGCACACAAATGTTTGTACTGCCCGGGGATCGAACCCGGAACCCTTGATGTTGTAGTCGACCTCTCAACCATGACACCAAATGTTTTAGTTATTTCGTCCGCCGCTGCGGTGGCGACCGTGATAGGGTCGTCTGGAATACCTTGGGATCATCCGGTGGGTCGTACTGCACAATCCAATCGACGGCCGGTATGTCGAGCCCTCGTGCAGCTACGTCAGTACACAGCAATATTCCTGACTCAGCATTGCAGAATTGGAAGAAAGTAGTTGTGCGTTTTGTTTGTTGCTGCTTACCCTGTGTAATAAATAATCAAGATAATTAGTCACTTGAAACTACGTAGAGCGATATATAGTTTACTACTTCTCGATATCGAGTACACTTCCATTTGGTTCCCATTAGTTAAATACATATTGAAAAGAAAAAAACAAAGCATGAAAGCCATTGGATCAACAAAAAGGTTTTAAATAGCTGCAACAGATCGAAGGACATAATTTTACTCCTGAATCTACTTCAATCGTTTTCGAGCCTATGACATACAGAAGCCTTCTCTCACAGCAACGTAATTTAAATTTCTTCCATCTATATCATATTTAACTTCAAACATTGAAGAGAAGCAGTGACCGCGATAGGTGAGCGGACGAAAGATTATATTATTTATTCGCATTTTCAGTTGCTTTTTTTTTTAAATATCGAAGTGTGTAAGTATGATATACTTACATGAATAGACATAACTGGTAAGTCGATATAATTGAAAAGTTCATGATGGTATTTGACTGACATACATGTTGAGAAAAACACCATAACCTTCTTCTTTCTGTTCTTTTTCAAAAATGTGAATAACACCATCATACGTTTCTCCGACGGACAAACAATGTATCTAAAATGAAATAAGTATAATATAAGAAATGTCCCACCAAATAAAAAAAAATATGTTGAATTCAATATAGATTTTATTTATAAAAATTATACTGGAACTAGATATATTTTTATATGAACTCAGAAACTTTATTTTCTATTGTGTCTGGTCCTGGCGTTTAAAGGGTTAAAAAAACTTACCCTTGCTCCAAAGACTCAACTGTAGCTTGTTCTTTATTATCATCAACACCAACATAGATTGGTTCATGTTTGACTGCTAGTGCTGTGAGAGCTTCAGTCTTCTTTGTTTGTGTGGCACTGAATAACATTGTTTGACGGCGCTCTGTAGACATATAAATAAAAATATTTACCAGATACAAATAAGCCACAAAATTTATGGAATCTAATATTATAATACTTTGTTAGTTATTATAAGTAAATCTATTTGCTATTGCTTCCTTTGTTCTACTCATTATTTCGTACCCGAGTAGGGACCATAATGGACCATAATATAGCTTGGCATCTTAAAAATTAAGTATAAATTTGTTGATGTAATCAACCATTGGGACTTTATTAATTTATTTCATATCCATATATTAACTGAGTTAGGCAATTAAAATTAAGAAGTCCATGTTAATGGGTACAATTAAATTTTATCACTTACTAGGCAATAACTTGATGATTTGTTTGACTTCTTCCTCAAATCCTATTTCCAGTATTCTGTCTGCTTCATCAATTACCAAGCATTGCAGGTTTTTGTATAAGAAGTCTGGAGTGTTTTGAAGGTGATCCAACAAACGGCCGGGTGTAGCAACTAGTATGTTAATCCCTGAAAAAGTTATGAAAATAAATGAAAAGTTTAGGCTATGACATACAGTTAGATTTTAGTATGCTCTGATTAAAAAAAAATTAAACAATCATCATTATTAATATCAGCTCATTATATGTCCCCACCCGAGGGGCACAAGCATACCCGTAAAGGGTGTAAAGGCCATAGTCGTCCACGCGGGCCCATTGCGTCCTCTAAATCGGGAAGCAACAGCCCACACCAATAAATAGTGTTGCGAGGTCCGATTTGTTTTAAATCGGGACACGAGGATGACAATGACGACAATGATATGATGCAGATAGGGACAGGCAACAATAAAAAAATGTGATGTGACGCTGATGACGTGCCATTTGGAATTTGACAGTGATGTAATTAGTAGAAGCTATGTAGCGTAAATAAACTCGTACATCTCATTTCCTTTTTAATTAATCGGGAAGTCCCGCGCAAATCGGGACACCTGGCAACACTACCAATAAGCTACCAATGCTAAAAAAAGATAGGTCGTGCTTTTCTGTTCTTTAAATTCATAAGTTTTACCTTTAGACAATTTTTGTGCTTCTGTACTTCTATTTGCCCCTCCCATAACTAGTCCATATGTGTGATGATGGTATTTCATCAACTCCATTAATACTCCAAATGTCTGCATTGATAATTCTCTTGTAGGTGATAAGATAATGACACCAGTACCTTAAACAAATTAAATTAATTATACCTTCCTGATTTAACATAATTAAAATACTTTCTGAATTGAGCTTTATCAGATATCCATTCTGTGTTCATGAAATGCCTCTACATAATCCTAAATGCTGTTTATTATAAAAAACCAATGTGCCTCAACAGTAATACCGGAGACTCGATTGGTTTTTCATAAGAAACATACACTTTGCTGGATTTATGGAGTTCAATTTTCATATTCGCCTTTTTGTCATCATACAATTTGTTTGGTTTTTATTTATTAATTCTGCTTTTGGAGGTAATATTGATGTTTACATATAGAATGATGCCTTATTACAGTTATAGGACCAATTGGTATACAGCCTTTATCCTGCTAATGACAAACATTTTTGGTTATAATTTTATAGCCTTCAATAACAGAACAAAGTATAACAATATAGTTAGCTTGTATGTAATTAATTTAAAAAAATGGAAAGCTGTCAATTAATAATTACCAAGTTTAGGTATATCCAGAAGTGTATGTCTTTACATATTCATCATCATCATCAGCTCATTAAACGTCCCCACAGGGGCACGAGCCTACCCGTATAGGGTGATTGGGCCTTAGTCATCCACGCGGGCCCAGTGCGGATTGGACAACTTCACACACAACCTTTGAATCACTTCGCAGGCGTGCATGAAGGTTTCCTCACGATGTTTTCCTTCACCGTAAGAGCGTCGGATAACGAACATATAATTTCGAAAATTCGAAAACACATCCTGCCACATACCTTTACATATTAGTGCATCTTATTTAATACAATAAATAGGTACTAAATAAATATTTATTGCTTAGAAGAACACTATTCAATATATAATATGAACATATAGCATACCATTTCTGGGTTTAAATTTCAGTTTGTAGATAAGTTCAATCGCTGGTATCAAAAAAGCCAATGTCTTTCCCGATCCTGTTTTAGCTGCACCAACCAGATCTCTTCCTTCAAGTAATGGTGGTATGGCTTTAGCCTGAATTTCTGTCATTGTTGTGAATCCCATGTCTTTAATGCCCATTAGTGTTGCCTCACAGACCTTACCATCAAGGGCTGTAAATTTCTGGTCTGATAAAATGCCAAGGCATAAGCTGGATCCCGGTACTAAAAATAAAAGTATATGGTTATACAAAAACAAGTAGTATCACCATAATCGAAACCACAGATTTAAGGTGAATTATATGAGCAAAAATATAATTACTTTATTGAATTAATCCCAACAACTAAAATTACTTTTAATAGTGTATTTAACTGTTACTAACCATTTTTCAATTAATATTTTAGACTTAATTTTAATGTATTAGAAATATTATAAAGGATGGCAAACAAACCTTTGACTAAAGCCAGACAAAATATTTTTTTAACCACATCATTTAAGATTGAATTATTAGGATTTTTACCTGGATTATTATTTTTTGTATCCCCATTACTTAACCTAAGTAGGACAGTTATTCATGAAAACATAACATAGATTGCATACCAACCTTTATTGGGAAGTGTTGTAACACATTGAAATAAAAAAGCACATTTCAAGAGTTATTGTTAGGATGTCACTTACATTGGCTTTCTGATTCTTTATTGTTATCAGTTTCATTGGTAACATCTTGAGGTTCTACCTCACTGTCAGATCCGGATGCTTCTTCTTTGATTTCATTATTCACTTCCACTGCTTCAACATTAGACTTAACCTTTTGCTTCTTTCGTTTTTCTGTTGGATAAAGTGATTTTTCATTATCATAAATATTATATATATAATTTATTGTGATTATATATTTATAGGGAGTAATTAAACTATATATATCACACAGCGCCATCTATTGGGTAAGCAATAATGCTGTAATATGGATACTTAACAACAGATAAACAGACAATTTTATTTTGTTATACATGTGAAAAGAAAACATGGACTGCAGTCTTGGTCTTTTATTATATTAGAAATAACACAATAATAGGTCAGCAGTCCTCTGTTCTCGTCAGTCAAATCGTCAGTCTATTTTAGTCGTTGAATATAATAAGTCATAGTCTGACTGGCCAGTCTAAACCAAAAAGTCCATAACAACATGCATTTAGCATGTTCATACATACATGTTTGTACAGCCTGAGGATTGAACTCAGAATCCTTGGTGTACAAGCCAGCATCTCAACCAATTACACTACATGGGTCATCAATAGTTTTGAATAGGTACTATCAGTGGCATCTATTGAATGATTCCCACTTATTCACCCATTTTCCTCTACAGATTTGAAACCATAGCCAATCTGCTGTCATCAACAGCACTCAATTTGTATAAAAATGTAAATTATTTATTATTTTTGCGATAAGTGTCACTCACTTTGCATACCCTACTCATAACTTCTGTGCACGCCACTGGGTACTACTAGGGGTCCACAACATGACCCTGCCAGGCTATTGCAAAATTTCAAATGGAGGCTACTTTCAGAATTTAATCTTTTAGAAATGTAAAATTTTATTCACAATTATTCCCGAATTCATACAGTTAGTTTTATTAAAAATACTGATTTAAAAAAAAGGAATTTTTGGTATGTAAATTTATAAAAAAAAAAAAGTAAGTAAACGACTTCTTGGTTGATTATTCTAAAGCCAAGTAGTACTACTTACTCTTTTTTGTTGACGTGATATCATTGTCTTCAATAGGTCGCTTCTTTGCCTCAACTGGTTTCGCTTCTAAAAGTATAAAAACATTGATACAATGCATTTAGCACTATGACTACTTGAAAAGTGTATTAAATTGTAAAATAATTTAATTTTGAAATTTTCAATTAATGCAACGTGTGACAAGCAAATGAAATTGTTATTGTAAGGTTATGTGACGACTGTACCTGTGATATTTTCAGATTTATCGCCACCTTTATGATTTATTAACGATAACTTTTTTTTCTCACGTTTCTTTATTTTCCTCATCAATATTTTATCTGGCGTAGGCATGCTTGTTCTTACACCAAACTATTTCTTTCACAAATTCGTTGAAACGAATACACATGTGATGTTAGTCGAGTGACAGTTGACAAGAATAAAGTTTCTAATCAGTGTTGCCAGTTGCCACCTTAGTTTTAGAAATAGGTGGGGCTTTTGGACATAGAAATTTAACTACAATGTATTTATGGAGCTTTTGGAGAAGTTAAATAGGTAGCTAGAAAATAAATGCTGAAATAATCATATCGTGAAGCCATTTATTTAGAGCGTCTAAAAAAATGTCTTCATGACCGATGAAATAGCAAAAAAGTTCAAGACAGTGAAAATAATTTTAAGACAGTGAAAGTGAAAAGTGAACTAGATTGCCTTTTTCAGACAAAATCATTGAAAAAGGAGTTAACCTATATTAAAAAGTGCTAGATCTAGGCCTCAAAGCGCTAAGGAGGCAACACTGTATCTAATACGATCTCTGAACCATGATCCTTATGAAAATTAGACATGTGCAAAATCGTTACTTCTCAGTCACCGTGAGAGTCGTGACAGTGACTCAAAAGTAACGTCATAATAATCGTTACTTTGTCACGCCAGTCACAGATCACTCTCGGCACAATAAGTTTCCTAGGTTACAAATTCCTTCCTTCAGTATGAAAGTTATTGTCACTCTGATTACGATACAAGATTCAAAAGGTCGTCATTAGCAATTGTTTGCTTTTTGGTACTATGCAAGAAACAGAGCATAAGTTAATTCGTTCATACTTTTACAGGCTTATGTCTGCCGCATTTAATTTTAAAATTATTAAATATTAAAATTATAAAATTAACAAATAGATGTCAATTGAAGATTTTTACTATCGTAACTGTTTCTCATACCATTTAGTGGACAGGGAAAGCTGGTTTATTTATAAAAAAGATAATTTGGCGTGTTATTATTTTAAATCATCTATTTACAATGATTTAAAAGTAACATTTTTTAAATAAACTACTTGCATGATAAGTGATAACACTTGGGTACGATTGTAATTTCAATTGTTTAAAAATGTATTTAAAATAATTTATCTTCTACATGAATATATCATGACGCATTAAGTATATAATCCGAAGTTTTAAATTGAACTTAGCTCTGTGGAAAGTTATTATGCTGTCTTTTTCTATCGCATTATCTACTGTTGTCGTGTGAGTGCAGCCGCAAAGCGAAAGCCGATTCGCCGAATGGCGACCGAGCCAGTCATGATGACTCCACGCAACGATGTAGTGACAAACTGCCGATTAACGCTCCGCGCGAGCCGGCTAGACGACGTCACAACGTGACTACTGTGATCGGCGCTCCGCGCGGGCTAGGCGCGACTCGGCTAGAACGACGTCACAATGTGACTGACGTGACTACTGTGATCAGCGCTCCGCACGGACGATCAACGTTATTTAGGACGTTGTTCCGCCGGTGACAGATCACGGTGATCATTTTTGTTAGAGGATCACAGTGATTTTTTCACTGTGACGTTATTTATCACCCATCTCTAATGAAAATGAAGCATTTACAATTTTATTTACAAAGATTTCTTTGCCGTTATAAGTGGCCAATTCGGATTTGTTATTATAGTGCGTTTTCATAGAAAAGTACGCTATGTCGTTAAGTTTAATAACATTGGTGTGGAAAAATATGAATTTGATATGTCAAAAAAATAAATGTTTGTTTGGTGATGATGGAGTGAAAACTTTTTCGTCTAGTGATTGGTGGAATGAATATTTTAGTTTACAATGAGGCGTAAATGAACAAACACTAGTCGTCTTTTTTCTGAATGTTTTTGTAATGCACCTCCACAATTTATACACTAAAGTTGTAAATCTGTGGCCACCACCATAGATTATTATTTTATATTAGCGCGCTTCGCTACAAGTAGAGGTGTGTAGGTCCGGTGTATATTCGAGTTACATCAGGATGTGTTCCAGCTCTAGTGATGTACATCCAGGTTTCGTGTCCGACGACCCATATGGTCGGAGGAGTTGTGAACGCGGAATGAAATCCGAAGCCGCAGTTCGATTGTGGGTCCGGTTCTGCTTGTAGTTCAGTTAGTACCACGGTGGCCTCTGCCGGCCGGTTCGTCGAGATACAGTTCCAGCTCCGTGTGAGCTTTATTACAACGACATAAAGTTCATCCTTTCGCTTTCGCAGTCCATGTTCGTTTCTTTTAGAACCACGATGTTGTGCCTACTGTTCAGTAAATAAATGCACGGCGCCGCGGCCGGCCGAACTGTGCTTTATTACAACGACATAAGGTTCATACATCCGTACACAATAATACGCACAAATACAAAAGTGTTATCAATTACTATTTGTTAATTCTATGTTTATATCTATTACATCTTTTATTTAATTCAATGGTAATTCGATTTATTATTCAAAATAAATGATTTGAATATGAATTGAATTACAATTACACTATAAACAGATGAAAAATATGAATTTTAGATATCGTTATAAATAGTATCATATACGGCGACAAGCATTACAATTATATTTAACTGTTATTCTTCTGCAGAACCTTATGATTTAATTTAAATTTATATTACTAATACCACGATTCAAAAAGAAAAAATCAATACAACGAAGTGAGACTGGAACACACGGTATACAAATAAACGATATTATAACATAATAATACATAAATACATTTTAATACAAAATGAAAATAAAAACAACAAAAATATATATAATAAATATATATAGTTATTGAGGAAAATTAAATGGGTGAAACTGAACGCATCCTAATCATACTATATCTATCTGTCAAAAGTGTCAAATTGACGTCTGTATACACAGAACATATTATGAGGTAGACAGACTGTATATTGAAAGGCGGTGTCTAATTTTTGTAGTGTGGCAGTTACAGATTTGTATTAGTGTGGCGTCACTAGGGATGTGACTTGGTATCGAACATATTGCTAGAAATTAAGCCGGGCGTCGTCGTCGCACCTGCAGAATTAGATTATTATAAATTGTGTTAAAAAATAACATGGAGTAGCATACAGCAACGCTGTTAATTTTATCTACACAAAAATTAAAAAGCAATAAAGCGTTACCATAATAATTTTATACGCGCAAATATTTTGAAGTTTGGTCTTCCTGGGTTAAAAATTAGATGATGTTTGACAAATAAAACAAAATATATTAGTAGGTATTAAATAGACTATATTAATTTTTTACGGTAAATAACAATTAAATAAACACTCACAACTCAAACTTAAAAATTATTTATAAAAAAAAGTGTATACTGAAAGCCTCATTATTTTAAAGACCCATACATACCTACTTGATAACCCACAATAGTGGATATCATGAAATAAAGTTTCCAGTTCAAAATATGCAGACCTAAAATCATTTTTTTTCATGTTTTTTGTTAAAATTATAATGTGGATTACAGAACACAAATATTTCTTGCAAAATTATAAATATTTTTATAGTTTTTTAAATTTTCTGAGAAAGTTAATGTGATATTCGGACAAACATACAGACATGACGAATCTATAAGGGTTCTGTTTTTTGCGTTTACTACGGAAAACCAAAAAGAAATTAAANGAAGTACTGCCCATTGCATTAGCAGGCGTTGATATAGTGGCTACAGCAAAAACAGGATCCGGAAAAACTTTAGCTTTCTTAATACCTGCTGTTGAAACTGTGGTTTCAAAATTAAGTAATAATGATCTTAAAACAGGTACATTCAATATAGATGGGAGGAATATTCTTATATATGAAGAAGTGTCATAAATCAACATAATTGAATGAGTGGTGGTGCTCTTAAATTTTCAGATACATTGTGTGTCATCATATCCCCTACAAGAGAATTAGCAACACAGACTTACACAGTGCTTCAGGATGTCATAAAAGATAATGTCACTATTACATCAGCTCTAATTATTGGAGGAGAAAATAGAAATCTACAGAGTGCAGATCTCTCCAAAGGTTGCCTTTTTACCTTATCTTAATAATTAAAGTAGAAACCAAATGAAAGCATAATTTATAAAAGTAAACTAAAGTTCATTCATGACAAATTTATTTTGTACCTTCCTTGGATAATAACTTCAAGTTTTTTATTCAGTATTCAGTATGATTTATTAATTTCACAGGTGTTCATATTGTTATAGCAACACCAGGAAGACTCTATGACCATATGAGATCAAAAGAGTTTGATTACCGAAATGTGCAATATTTAGTCTTTGATGAGGCTGATAAAATATTTCAGTATGGATTTGAAGAAGATCTGAAACAAATAGTGAACCGTCTACCAAGTAAGGCTCATATTAGTTTCAGTGTTTGCTTTTATATGGCATCCTTAAAAAAGAGAGTGTATTCCCTTTATAGGGCCAGTGCAATGCATTTCAGTGCCCTCTGGTATTGCAATGTACATGGGCAGTATCATTTACCATCAGATATGCCATTTGGCTGCTATGGCATTAAAAATAATGTTAGGTATACTATGTTTGAGGTGATTAGCATGAGTCTTAATTTCTTATTACCTACTGTTCTAGTAGTAGGTAATAAGAAATTCTCAGTTTTTGATGGTCTGGTTGTTTTGTATGTATGGCCTGGCCTGTACTTAGCAAAGATTTTTAATTATATTTATAATTATTATGTTATTAGTAGGTACCCATATGAATGGTGCTGCATGAATTTGTATGGATATTTGTTTTATTGATTAATAACTTTTTTAAGAGGACAGACAAACAATGTTGTTCAGTGCTACACTATCAGAGAGAACTGAGGCTTTAATCAAATCAGCAATGAGAGATGATTTCAAATCAATAAATATTAGTGAAGATAATATCAAAGCAACAGTGGATGGTTAAAACAGGGGTGAGTATAATCTTTTGAAAAGTAAAGATATTCCATGCTTTACACTGCACATGATTATTAAAAATGACAACACTTAAATATTATATTGATTTATTTCAGGCAAATCCCATGAACATTAGTAACAGAGGTTTTATCAACCAGTTTTAACAAAATTTGTAGACACATGACACTAACTTGATGAAATGTATTTACAAAGTGCAATTTTATCCATCCCATAATATTTTTTATTTCAAGATCATGCTTTTTTTCTGGATCTGTTGTATTGTATTTCCAGATGTTATAGTGGTTTATTCATTTCAGGTATGCAATTTGTGAAACGGAGTATCGTTTGTGGTGGCTTCATAAAATGCTAAAAAAGACTCAAAATCAAAAAGTTATGGTCTTCTTCTCAAGCTGCAAGTCGGTTGTCTTTCACTATGAATTTTTCACTACTTATTGCAATGTGCCTGTGTTATGCATCCATGTAAGTTATATTAACTGTGTATGTTAATAATACAGCATCTTAAGTATTAATGTGACTTTTTTCGATCCATCTGGTGTAATGGTTGAGATGTTGGCTATTACACCAAGGTTTCTGGGTTCAATTCCCGGGCAGTACAAACATTTGTATGCATGTTCATGCATACAAATGTCATGAATGTAATGTATATTATGTACCTATGTATTGACAAAAAATAATTTATGTTTATCCATTGGGTAGTATTAATATTACAGGCTAATGCTTAGTTTAGGGCTAGAAAGCGCTGTGTGACTGTCGGTCTATTTATTTATTTATTTTATGTAGTTGTTTGGAACCTTACCTGTGGCATCCTTTGCCCATTGAACACAGGAATCCAGACACAATAGTAAATTTGGTGCGTTAAGGCGTCATTGACGGTCAAAGGGTTAAGAACCCTATACCAAACACATTGTTTTGTACAGATCTGGCAGCAAGAGGGCTAGACATACTAGCAGTTGATTGGATAGTGCAGTTTGATCCACCATCAGACACCAATGTAATTTTGTTTTTTGTATTTAAAATTTGCAGTTGTTCTCTTTGTCGTATGGGTGAAGTTTTATTGGGTGCTTCTATTTAAATGTTTTATACTGTGTTGATAAGCTTAGTGTTGTCTCAACAATTAAATACAAATAATTAAACATAAGCTTAAGTGAATTATTAATTTGTTTTATGAATTAAAGCTAAGATTTCCTGATTATCTTTGACATTCGCCAGAGCTATCTTAGCTTTAAGCTGGATGAGAAAAGCGGAGGACCGGGATATCTGGCGCAAAATGGGAGAGACCTATGTCCCGCAGTGGACTGCGATAGGTTGAAGAGATCTTAGCTTTAAATGTTTCTCATGTGGTCAAAACCCTTATATTTACCCATAAGTCGTAACGTTTTACAGGGCAAAATGAACCAGTCAGATAGAAGAGCTACTATGAAGATTTTTTACGAAGCTAAGGAAATGGTTCTGTTTTGTACAGATCTGGCAGCAAGAGGGCTAGACATACCAGCAGTTGATTGGATAGTGCAGTTTGACCCACCATCAGACACCAATGTAAAGATTTTTTTTTGTATTTAAAATTTGCAGTCCTCTTTGTCGTACGGACGGTCTCCGTAACTTGACGGCTAAGCGTCAATTTTGATTTGTAGTCATAGTATGTGGAATACGAGATAGGTTATTTTACTACACATTTGGCGTAGTGTAATGTTTCAGATATTGCCTACTACACCAATTCATTCCCCAGGCAGTAGGTACAAACGTTTGAATATGTTTGTTTGTATTGGTCTGAATTTAAAAAAAAAAGTATATTTTTAGTACCTGTTCTACAAGCTCTTTGCTTAAATTGAGTTTAGATGGCGCAGTGTGAATGTAAGTGGATTTTTAGTGACATTGATTATTTTTTTTAAGGAATACATTCACCGAGTAGGTAGAACAGCAAGGGGTATAGGTACTGTGGGTAATGCTGTTATGCTACTGAGGCCTGAAGAAATTGCTTTTGTAGATCATCTGAAGGAAGCAAAGATATTTTTAGACAAATATGAAAGTTGGAATAAATTTTCCAATTTACAGCCGAAGGTATTGTATGTTTTATTTTTCAGAACCTATATAGAATTTTTAGAACAAGGTTAATTGTTGTTAAACAAAATATGCTTCTAGTTAAATGCTGCCTTAGAGAATCCAGAGTTTTACAAAAAGGCTGTTGAGGCTTTTGAAGGTTATTTAAGAGCCCTTGAAGTTAGAAAATTCAAGCATATTTTTAATTTGATTACAATGGATTTAAATGCAGTAGCTAGATCTTTTGGCCTTAAAGAAAAACCAGATATTGATATATGTAAGTACAGTTTGTATATTTAAAGTAGGTATTGCCTAATAAATATGGGCCTGATTGACCTGCATGGTTAAATTTTTTAATCACACTATAGAAAGCTAAATAACATAGTATGGTCGAATATTGTGGATTTAGAAAAAAAAAGTCTTAAGTAAGAGTCCCAAAGTATCTGCAAATGTTAGTTTTCACTGTTTTTTGAGTCCGCTGTATTTTTTTAGTATTTTATAAGTGTACAGGACGGTCTGGACGCTTACCTGATGGATAATATGATTTATCATATTTCAGGCTTTGGGTTTAGTAAAAAACATAGACCAAGAAAAAGAATGGCTGCAATGCTGGCTGCACAAAATCAAGAAACAAATAAACGGCATAAATCTGGAGTATAAATTTATTCTATTGTTAAAATGTAAATAAGACTGTCTAAAGTGTAAATATAATGTTATAAGTAATACAAATCATATTTTTTTGTTTAATAAATCCTAAAAGCTAAGTAAAATCTAGAAATAAAATATTCTGACTAGATGGGAAATTAAAAGGAAATTACACTTATAGAAACTGTTTTCGGGATTAAAATAAGATTTTGATGTCCTTAACTATTAACAAGAGTTTATATTAAAAATAAATATAGGAACTTTACAATTTTAATATAGTTATTTACAGATTTATTTTGGTGAAACATTCATTTCATAAATGTTGTTTCTGGCGAGTTTTTCGTAGCAGTCTTCATGGTTGTGCTGATGGTTCACTGCATATATCATGGAATCTATCGTCTCTACCGTCGCTGGACATCGGTTTAGCGAAAAGTATTGCACACACCTCCAAGACGTTTTTCCATGGGTGGTTGAATGTTTCGTGTATACGAAGTTCATATGCACTAACTGTTTATGACCTTTTCTACTGTATATGTATTTGTAACGAACGGGTAATTGTTGAGTTTCACACGTCCCATTCATTACTAAAGAGAGTGCACCTGAAAAAATATAATTTGATGTAGAGAACAAGTTACCGTAATTCTGGATTAATAAGTACACAATACGAGTATTCGAAATGAAAACAATAGAAAAACGTAATGTGTTTATAATTATTTTATTTAATATGGATATAAAAATACATTCGCGTAAAATTCTCAAAGCCACACAATTAAGATCACACTCAAATAGTTATCATTATATTAACGATTTGCCGTCTGTGCCCACCTTATTTATTGTAGGTATGTAATGTTTTGGCTTACCATAGTTTCATTCATTCCAATCAATAAGCATATGGTTGTTTTGTTAATAACAAAGCTTTACATACAAAATTACTGTCTTTTATATTACTTAAAATGTAAATATGTAGGCTTATATTAAAATTTATATCATTTTGATGGTTATTAGCCATCCCATAAAATATATCATCTTACAAACAGCCCTCTTATTATTTCTTTTTAAGTTTCATATTTATCCTTCATTTAGAAGCATTTTATTCATAATTTGACTCCCATGATTAATCAATCACAAATAAAGAACATACGACACAAGGAATGCACATACCACCTAGTGTACATTTATAGAAGCACTTAATCTAAAGTAAATTAAAGGAGATCATATAAAATTAAGATATAATTTTCGAATACTAATATATAATGCAAAGCAGTAGTACATGTTGGACCTATCCTATCCTATTCAACCTATCGCAGTCCACTGCTGGACATAGGTCTCCCCCATTTCGCGCCAGATATCCGGTCCTCCGCTTTCCTCATCCAGCCTCCACCAGCGACCGTTCGCAAGTCGTCGGTCCATCGGGCCGGAGGGCGTCCTACGCTACCCTTGCCGAGACGCGGTCTCCACTCCAGAACTCGTCTGCTCCAACGGCCATCGGTTCTGCGACATACGTGACCAGCCCACTGCCACTTCAACTTGCTGATCCGGCGGGCTATGTCGGTAACTTTAGTTCTCTTACGGATTAAATCATTTCTGATCTTATCCCTAAGAGAGACCCCGAGCATAGCTCGCTCCATTGCGCGTTGAGTGACTTTGAACTTGTGAACCAATCCCGCAGTCAGTGTCCATGTCTCAGCTGCGTATGTAAGTACGGGTAGGACGCATTGCTCAAAGACTTTTGTCTTTAAGCATTGCGGAATCGTCGACGTGAAGACCTGACGTAACTTGCCGAATGCCGCCCAGCCCAACTGAATCCTCCTACTAGCTTCCCTCTCGAAATTGTGCCGGCCAAGTTGGATGGTTTGGCCCAAGTAAACGCGTATTTTGCACAACTTCGAGAAGGATGCCATCGACGCATATTGGTTTGTGGCATGACATGGTCATTGAACATGACTTTCGTCTTGTCCAAATTCATGCCAAGCCCAACTCGTCGGGAGGATTCATTTAGGCTATTCAACATCTCAGCAAGCTCTTCCGATGACTCTGCAACGATGACGATATCGTCAGCAAAGCGCAGATGAGAAATATACTCTCCATTGACGTTGACGCCTCGTTCAGACCAGTCCAGGGTCTTGAAGACATCCTCCAATGCGTTTGTAAACAGTTTCGGGGATATAACATCCCCCTGTCTCACACCACGACGCAATTGGATGGGTCTTGTCCGCTGGTCTTGGATCTGAACGGTCATCGTCGCTGCGTTGGAGAGACACTTCATCACCTCGATATATCGCCAGTCGATACCGCATCGCTGCAGAGCCTCCAGAACAGCCCAGGTTTCAATGGAGTCGAAGGCTTTCTCGTAGTCCACAAATGCCATACACAGCGGCTGGTTATACTCTTCGGTCTTCTGTATAAGCTGCCGAACAGTATGGATGTGGTCCACGGTGCTGTAGCCTTTTCGAAACCCAGCCTGCTCCGGTGGTTGGAATTCGTCGAGTCTTATGGCGAGACGGTTCGCTACAACTCTGGAAAACAACTTATAGACGTGGCTCAGAAGTGCTATCGGTCTATAATTCTTCAAGAGAGTTTTATCACCCTTCTTGAAGAATAAGACGACGACGCTTCTGGACCACGCCTCCGGTGTAGTTCCCTGGTGGATGACGGCATTAAAGAGCTCAACTAATGCCCTAAGGGGCAGGCTGTCCACCGGCTTTTAGGAGCTCTGTCGTAATACCGTCATCACCCGGTCACATGTTGGACATGCACAAATAATTAAAAAACGCGATCTCTTACTAAAAATATTTCAATTCTATGTCCAAACGTCATTTAAATCAAAATAAGTAAAATACATTAAAATTAGACATGCTTGTAAACACTAAAATGACCCTAAAAGCTTTTATAAAACAATCTTAAAACTAATACAATAAATAGACTAGAATATGAGCAATAAAAAATCTTAATAATAACTATGGTAAAATTTGATGGCACAGACCAAAATGGAAATATTTCCAAGATTAATTTGTTCATTTTTATTATTGGCACTTGAGAGCAGATTTCCGCTATCACAGTTTTTTAACTTATATTATTGTGCTTGACATTACCAAGTTAGCCTTATCTACCAAGAGTATAAAAATATGGTTTTAATAATAACAGCTAGCTTTAAATTCATAAAAAAACAGATTTCTAAAGTTTTCTACAAAAATAGCAATTTGGTCCACATTATGTCTGGGAATCTACGATTCAATAATTTTCTTTATGGTTTTCTTTGAAAAGCCTATTTGCAGTTGGTTATTTTTTTATAACTGACAGTAATTTCAAATAAAGGACTTAAGTTGCATAATAGTCTCCTTGAAGCTGAGATACTTTGAGTACGTCATTAAAATGGATTTCAAAACATGGAGATTTACAGAATGGCATTTCACAGGCATTACACATAAACCTAGTGTCCCTCCTTTTTCCGATTTTCCAACAAAGTCTACAAGAGCGCTGAGGATATTTCTTCTTTCCATCTTCCTTTTGTGGTATTGTGACCAGTCGGTGCTCTAGTGTATGGCGTGTGGGATCTTCGCTTTTATTATTTCTCAACAAGTTGTTAGACACCTTACCATTCACTAAGTTTTTAAAGTTGTTAATTAATGAGTTTAGGCTGGTACAATCTGAAATCACGATGGGCATTTTCAGTATAGTATTTGTTATAATAAATCATTAATAAGATTATTGATGTTGAAAATGCCATCGTGTTTTCACAATGAAGGCTTTGCAAAGGAAAAATATATTTGATGAAATAAATGATTGCATTTTCAACACAATCTCTTATAGGTATGAATATACTAGACGAATGAATAAGCATTAGAAAGCAAAGGAATAGTAGAAAATAAAATAAATTAACAAAGATTTTTTAAAATAACTAAATATTTTGACAAATACTTACTATCTTGTGGAGACTGGTAGTCCAAGGGCATTAATAAATCTTTCTTGCCATCTCTTGATCCATTGTAAGACTTTGGAGTAGTACAGACTGCAGGATCTGTGACTATTATATCCATTTCATCACATTCTGTCTTTAACTCTATATTACTCTCTGATGGAGATTGGTCCTTTGATTTATCATTAATTTCTTTTTCCGAATTGCATGCACTTTGGACATGACAATGCGTATTAAATGTTGATGAAACATCCAATGTTTTTTCTTCATATACATTTTTTAGCGTATCATAACCTTGTATCATATGATTGTTTTGTTTACAATATGGTTTTTCTTTAGTTTTGGGCTTTTTCTCTGGATTTATAATATCAGCATAGTAGCTCTTTTGAAGGAATTCCTCAGATTTTCTTTTAAGATTACTAAGTCTTTGAAGTTTTTCAACAAATCTCTGTTTTAATAGTTCCATATCAGTGGTGTGTTGTGTATCATCACTAACTCCTATTTCAATGTGGTCTGAAACACATGAATCTCCATCAGTAGTACCATTGTGATTGTTAGTGTTTTGCTTGGTAAGATCTTGTTCTTTTCCTGCTTCATCCTCATCAGTCTGCAATTTATACCATGTAAAAAAAGCAAACTTTAGTGTGTTCCTAATGTTGAGATATGTATAAGTCTAATAAGAAAATCAGGTATATTGAAGACAGGATCAATTTTTTTGGACCTACTGTGTAAAAAATAAGCATTCAGTCCTAATTTTAGTGAGGAACTAGTAGGAAGAGTACTATACATTTTGGTTTAGTGAATCATTCATATTCTCCGCTCCAATGTAGCATATACCATATACCATCCCATTGACAATAGATTCATCTATTGTTTGTTGTGATTTTCTACCCATGCTACTCAAACCACTTATACACATAAACAATAACTAAATGAATCAGAAGTTGAGACTAAGAAAGAGGTGGCAATTTTATCTTTATAATTAAGAAATAAATTGGTAGTAATATTAAATTTGTACATACCCTCTTTATTTGTTAATCCTTTTATTTGTAAAACTTCAGCTGTGCCTATAAAACTTGTGAGGTCCTCACGTTTTACACTGACTTCACCATGATACATAAACTGAAGGAGGTCTTTCATAGCCTTGTGAGTTACATCCCTTAAAACAACTGAAATAATAATAATTTCACATAAGTATTACAACCATGCAAAATATACTAATATAATAAATGGATGTATAAAGACATGATTGTTAGTTTTTTATGCAAAAAAATATTAATAATATGTACTCATGAAATTTAACAATCACATTATGATTAGCTTTTTAGGAATTGATACATAAAATGTAACTAAATATCAGGGCCACTGTTGTAGTCTTATGGAAGCGGTATTGAAATGTTTTCAAACAAAATGTTCATAGTATACAATTTCACTTAAAAAATACAATATAGGAAACATGTTTAAGAGAGTTCATGTTCAAATTGTCATTTTTTATTGTAGCGTTCCAACATACTAAGTCGTACATACCAATAGGATGTTGACATGGATTCAATTGAAACATCTTTTTGAAATATGGAGAGCATATTGATAGTATAACTTTGTGCGCTTGTAGCAAATGTCCCTCTACAGCGATCGTTACATCCACAAATTCACCGTTGCCGAGTAAACCGGCAAAACCTTTCGTGAGGTTTCCATGGAAGTTGTTCCAGGACAATGAGAATTGTTGATCCATTTCTAAGCATTTATTAATGGCATTAGAATGATAATGGCCCGTAATTGATCAAGCAGTCCGTATTTCATCGGAACTTTTTCTGCTACGGTGCTTTGATTTATTTTATTTTGATGAATTATTCATCAAAATACGTGACGGCAAAATGACAGACGTGCGCAGCGCGTCGTAACTAGGGTAGTGATACATTGGCGCTACAAATATTAGTTTGTGATGTCATGTCACGCGTATTTTTATCGTTTACTCAAATGAGTCTATGGTTCCGAATTTTTGCATTTACTTTACAATAGCGGTGCGCGAATTGTGTCTTAAGAAAGAAAACATATCTTCATATCTTTTCCTTTCTCGGATATGTATCTCTATTTCATATCTTCAACTCTTTGATTCCATCGAAGGTCATTTAATGCAAATATGTCTTAAGTTAGTGGTATAAGGTTCATAATGTTAGTAAACTTCTAAAGAGATGAAGATATGTTTACATTGAAATCATCTCTTTTGTCTATATCCATATCTGCAAGCTGTCTCTGTCTTCCTTTGATATTTTCGTATAGCGCGCTTGCGCTTACTCTTTGTTACGTATCAGTATATCTGTTAATGCAAAATCTGCCTTGGGTCTGTGGCATAGAGTTTAAAGAGTTGAAGATATATTTGAAGAGTTGGGA
This sequence comes from Leucinodes orbonalis, assembly GCA_019425675.1. Taxonomy (NCBI): domain Eukaryota; kingdom Metazoa; phylum Arthropoda; class Insecta; order Lepidoptera; family Crambidae; genus Leucinodes; species Leucinodes orbonalis. The sequence goes on along the minus strand of PQWD01002248.1, from coordinate 104,034 downwards.
GTTGAAGATCCGTTTGACAACAACTATTTCAATTCATATCCATATCAGCAAGCTATCTCTGTCTCTCTTTGATTTTCTTATAGCGCGCTTGCGCTTACTCTTTGTTACGTATCAATATATCATTTAATGCAAAATCTGTCTTGAGTCTACGGCATAGAGTTTATTATATTAGTATACTTCTACGGAGTTAAAGAGTTGAAGATATGTTTTAAAATGTCGGGAGTTGAAAGATAGGTTTGCTAGCGGTTCGGATATGTATCTTTTTTTCATATCCTCTCTGAGCTACCACGTCTACTTTACAAAAAACCTGCGTGCACCATTGCACCAATAAAGGCACAAGGCACCATAATGGTGCCTCCATTGTAGGACCTCATAATAGATGTATTTGTAGACCAAAGATTTGACCTACCAATAGTCAAGTAAAAATAAAGCAGTTGCAGAAAAAGTTGAGCATTATGAATATTCTTTTTGCTTGTTTATTTCCATTAAATATAAGCTACTGGATTTAAATTGCCAGAGATATCGAAGCCAGCAAAAACAAATAGCGAGCATACTCTTATAGTTTTTTTTATGTATAGCGTTAACAAACAATAAGATATTATTTCACAGCCCTCTGCCATTACTTGTATAGTAAACGAAGCGTAGGTCCCCCAAATCCCCAAACCAGATGGACGGATGACTAGGTTATGGTGGCGGGTAGTAGATGGACGTCAACTGCTAGGGATCGGTCCGCGTGGAGGATCATTAGGAGAAGCCTTCGTTCAGTACCCTGTGGAAATTTTTGCCTGTAATGATGATGACATTGGGAACTATCAGAATTCTCTATATAGTTTGCGGTTCAACTTACAACTGTAAGATTTTAAGCATTTCGTACCATAACAACTTAATCAACAACTATTGAGCTGCTTTTGACATAAGTTGTATAATAGACCAAGGGTTCCTGGTTCGATCTCTGGGCACATTTGAGTGCATGCATATATGTCTTTATGGTAAAACATTATTTAATTGTGTCTCTATTTACGAAAAAAAAATTTTGCTTATCTGTTATAATATGGTACCCAACAAACAAAACCTAAACGAAAGTTGATTGATTAAATAGAGCTAATGTAGGTACATAAAACATATTTTCACAAATTTTAGTAAGCATTAGCCAGCCACGTAGAGAGTAGATATTGTCTACTAAAGCGTAGCGTAGAACGTCCTCCGTTCCCATGAATTCCAATCACACGGCTCGCAAAAGATTTTAGTTTTTAGTTATTATTTTTTTGTTTTTTATATCTAATGGGCTTATTTTTGAGCACAAACTATCCTATGGGAAGAGACGTGCTCTAAGATGGAGCGAGCTTGCCCAGAAAAAACCTATTCACTCATTTTTTGAATGCCACGGGGTTGTAAGTGGCCGGAAACACAGACCAAGGGAGCTCATTCCATTCCGTAGCAGTACGCATAATGAAAGAAGACGCAAAACGCTTAATCCGAATGCGGGGAACCTCAACTACAAACGGATGAAATTTTGCAGTTCGCTTTGATAACCTATGGTGAAAGGTGACGATGGATAAGTGCGTGGAGCTCGGAAGAACACTCACCAAATAGAGCCTATAAAAAATTGACAAACATGTTACTTTACGGTGGGAGCAGTCTGTAGTTTAGAATTAACGAGCGCCTTATCGCCAATGAGTTTTCTGGCTCTGCGATCGATTAAGTCCAAAGTAGCAAGATGACATTTTGCTGAACCATCCCAAAGATGACTGCAGTACTCCATGTTAGGTCGGACTTGAGCTTTGTGTAAAGTAAGAAGCTGACGTGGTTTGAAGTACCGCTTCACCTTATTAAGGATGCCTAACTTCTTTGAGGCTATTTGAGCTTTGGACTCAATGTTGTTGCTGAAGTTAAGGTCACTCGTCAACTCCATGCCAAGCAAGTTCAGTTCATCAGTCACAGGGACAAATGTGTCACGAAAAGACGGTGTAGTGTTAAATGCACTTTTTTGGCTGAAAACAAAGGCCTGGTTTTGCAGCATTGAATTTAACCAAATTATCATCACCCCAGGCAGCAACTGATTCCAAAGTACGATCAATGCGCGTTACCATTGCCATCCTCAAGGTTTGAACCTCACTACCGCAAGCCTTTGCACTTTAAAAGTATCTCTCTTAGACAGTACCATCATCTGCATAGCCAACAATACCTGGAATAAATAGGTCATTGATGTGCAACAGGAAAAGCGTCCCAGAGAGAACTGATCTAGAACCACTCTGATTGAACGGTTACTAAGAAAATCAGATATCCAGTTACATAGGCCTGCAGGAATCACATAGGCTGGAAGTTTGTTAAGCAAGCCCGCATGCCAAACCTTATCGAATGCCTTGGATATATCAAGCGATACAGCTAGAGCTTCGCCATGATTCTCCAAAGCTTCGTTCCAGGTATGCGTAACATATACAAGTAGATCACCAGTAGAACGCCCTTGTCTAAAGCCGTATTGGTAGTCACTCGGTAAATCATTAATTTCCAAATATGCTAGCAATTTGGTATTAAGAACTCTCTCCATTACTTTGGATAATAGAGAGGTAATGGCGATAGGACGGTAGTTTGAGGGATCGGCACGACTGCCTTTCTTAGGTACAGGTTGCACATTTGCTAGCTTCCAGCACTGGGGGACAGTTCCGGAGTCATAAGACAAGCGAAATAATCGCGTAAGCACAGGCGACAATTCGGGAGCACAATATTGCAGGACTCTAGCAGGTACACCATCTGGTCCGCTGGCCTTATTGACGTCTAGTTCCCGAAGTGCCCTGCGGACATCCCTACAATGAATTGAAATATCGGACATCAACGTACCACATGGAAGAATGGAAGGAGGCGTCTTTCCCCCTGGGCTCACCTGATAATTACCTGCAAACAATGTAGCCAATAAATTAGCTTTTCCCGCTGCGGTATGAGCCGGAGAACCATCGGCCTTTATCAAGGGTGGTAACGAAGGGCGACAGAAGTTCGGACTATACAGTTTTTGAAAGTGACCAAAACTGCTTTCTTCCAGAAGGGTGTGATGCAAGTTTTGCCCCAATACGGGCAACGTGAGTATAGCGAGCCTTACGGAGGACACGTTTGCAACAGTTACTTGCGGAGTTATAAGCTATTTTTATTCTCTTAATACACGGATGAAATTTACGATCACGAGCCTCAACCCATGCTCGTTACGCTGACAGCTTCCTAGATACTGCTAAAACACAGTCAGAACCAAACCAAACACCAAAAAGAAAAAGAGATAAAGAATTCCATTTCCTGCTGTATCACACGATAACGTCACCCGCAGAAGCTGAAGCTTCACCCGTAGAAAAACAACACCTTTGCCACTGGAAAGAAGCAAAAAAGTGTCGCATTTCATCGGGAGGTGTAAATGTTGACACGGATTGCACTAAACAGTGGTCAGATGATCTTAGCGGAGCCGAGACTGATACCGAGTGTTTAATAGGATCAGATGTCAGTAGCAAGTCAAGGCAATTAGGTGTGTGGGAATCGACATCGGGTACGCGCGTAGGTCCACTCACAAGCTGGGTAAGGTTGTGCGACGACACAGTCTGCGAGCCTCTCGACCAGCATGATCGGTTCTCTGATAAGGGTATAGCCAATCGGAGTGATGAGCATGAAATCCCCAGGAAGACTAACTCTCAGTAGTAGCGTTGCTGAGCTTTATCACCATCTCAATCAGGTTATCAAAGAGGCTGTGGTTTCCTGATCACTACGGTGCGAGCGATAAATAGCAACGTAAAATAAATCCGTATAAACGTATAAATAATATTGGAGATACGACACATCAGACGGTGGCTATCTGTGTCTCCGTTACAAACAAAAGTCTTGCAAAGTCTACCACCGCGAGGGATCACTTAGCCGACACATCAAGGATAAAATGCCCGTGAAGCCGTTGTCCGGGTGGAAACCACAGGAGGTGGATCCCTTCCACCCCAAAATATGATAATTTATGCACACAAAGATGAGACAAAACACAATAACATGGAAAAGTACGTACAAAGGAACAGTTTATTTCACAATTAAATTTCTTCCAGTGTAAGTATTTGATTAAAACTTACACTCATACTTTGCTTATACTGCTTTTACTTTATAAGCCGGGTCACTACAAATGGCCCATAGTTGAATCTGGGCGTCGATAAATTTGAAATTAGATTGTTTCGCAGTTTATTTTCTGTTTACAATTTTACGTCCATCTGGCGCTATCTTACACTGGTAAACCTGGCACGCAGCAAGAGCTGAGTATCGATTATCTGTCGGGTGCAGGGGTGAGTGGCGCAGCTCATATTTGTCAATAATGAATGGGACGATAGCTCAATTATAATTAAATGTAATAATAACTTGACATATGAAAATGAAATTCAACTGACATTACATAAATAATCGAATGGTTAGATAAAAATAATTTAAATATTAATATTGAAAAAACAAAAATAATTCATTTCCGACAGTATACAAAAAACCAAATTTGACAATTATAAAAATGAGACTGTTGAATCAGTAAGCTCTACAAAATTTTAGGAATTAACATAGATTATCAAACAAATTGGACAGTCCATACGCAAACTCTATGTTCACGTATAAATAGCTTTGTTTTTGCTTTGAAAGCTTTAGCAAAGTAGCAAATATTGAAACCGTGTTGACCGCTTATAATGGTTATGTCGCATCCATATTACGATATGGCATAATATTTTGGGGAAACTGTATTGACAAATTAGACATTTTTAGAGCCCAAAAAAAGTGTATAAGGCCATTATGTTTTTAAAGAAAACAGACAGTTGCCGACCTCACTTCATCAAGCTTAAGATACTCACCGTGCCATCTCTATACATTTACGAAACTGCAATGTTTGTTAGGAGAAATCAGCATCTGTTTCCTTTATCCGATGGTCAGCTAAAGAAAAGCCGGCGTCATGGAAGCAAGCTAAAAGCACCTGTTGCAAAGACTTCCCTTAAAAGTAATAGCATTTTCTGCATGGCCCCAAAAATTTTTACAAATTGCCTATAGATTTAAAAAATAAGAATGGCAATTATTTCGAAAGGAATTACTATCACTTTTAACAAAAAAGCATATTATACGCTGACGGAGTTTTTAACAGACAACTTTGAATGTGGTTTGTGTTAAATGTAATAACTATTTAATGTTATAATTTTTAATGAAATAATTTTTTAATGTTATAATTTTTAATGAAATAATTATTTAATGTTTTAATTTATTCAGTGTAGGATATATTTAATGTTTGATAAAAAAGGTATATTTCGACATTTCTTAATTAGTTGACATTTCTTATTGTAATTTTTTTTTTTGACCTTTGTAGTTTGACATTCAAGTAATTGTATGACATATAAATTCAGTAGTGGTACCTGTAATACAATAAATCCCAACACAATTAATTTATAATGTATTAAAAATTGTAATTTTTTTTTTTTTTTAAACATTTGTACGCCTGTTAATGGCAAGACATGGTGTTACATCCTCTAATATGACACTTACCAACTGTAAAACATTTTTACTTACCTGTGTCTTACAAATAAACGCATTATTATTATTTGTAGTCTCTGTTAGGAGTTCACGGTTCATAGACCGGTCCTTTGAAGCTTGCGTGGGGACATTGGTCCAACACGTAGAGGCTTTGTGAGACAGAATAATGAGTTGTGATGTGTACCCGAGCGGCCGCTCGCTCTGCCTGCACTATGGAAGTACACACAGAGCGAGCACCGCTTGTGCAAGGACTATTGCAATATGGAAAGAAAAAATAAATTAGGGCTATGGATAGGGTAATTGCTGGTCTAGTTTCTGGGCTATTGATTGAGACAGCGGGGCCCTGCCAAATCAAATGTCTCAATCTTGAAAATTAAGGCAGACGGTGACTTGCCACCCGCTAGATGGGCATCCTATGCGGCGTAATGCCTGGGACGCAACACCGGCGCAGGCGGCTAGGGTTCGAGAGGTGTACACCGCTTTCTGCGCAGACAAACTGCACCAACTCGCGACTTATGCATCTTTCACTCCACCCCAAGCATGTAGCTCTTGCAACCCCACTCTGGACAGCCAATGACAAGCCAGAGGTGAGAGTCCGACCTTGGGTGGGCACTCCGGGAGCCGGAGACGGTCGTGTGCACTCGGGGGCCGTCGGGTCCGTGGTGTGCTCGCACGCAAACAGCTCGCCACAAGCTGCCCTGCGTGACTGACTGCGTGGTGAAACTCACCAGGGCGATGGGGTCGTCACGTCCCTACGCGCTTATTATTATTATTACGACTCATTTGTGTAATGGTTAGACATCGGCTCTTACACCTAGGGTCCGGTTCGATCCCGGTAGTGCAAACATTGTGTGACATGAATGTCTGTCTGTTTGTTTGGACTGGGTGTATCCTAAGTATAATATATATGTTTTTTAAAAAAATGTATTCAATATCAGATAACGATTTCAATTCAAATATTTAGCAAACATGCAAAATGCAAAGAAGTATTTTTTATAATGTAAAAGTTTTGTATAAGCCACGATTGAAGCTCATGTGAATATAACTTTGTAATGTGTTTGAATAGTTTGCAATGTAGCGGGAATACGTTAAAGACATGTCTGAACTTTGTATCTTCCTGCGATAGATGGATAGATAGTTGACACGTCCAGCGCCAAATCGCCAATTAAGTTCCCGAGGAGCAGTCACCCTAGCCGTAGATAGGGTGAGCATGACAGCGCTCTTTTAATTTCTGGTGTCACGGTTAGCGATAAGCCTCCCCACGCTAAAGGAAAGTATGCGATGAATGGGCTTCTTATTAAAACTGTAGAAAAGTTTCATCAAGGCAAAGTTCCTTCTGCGTGCTGTTAACGTTCGTAGGACTGAAATTGTTGTGTTTTTGTGCCTATCCAAACGGAATTGGACGAAATGTTAACTGGGGAACGTGTATAACAATATTGAAGTATTCCAATAACGTGAGAATACGGAATAAAACATACCCAATAACTCCCATAATACAGTTTATATCCAAAGTGAAAAGACAATTGGAAACCACTGGAGTTTATTTTCTGAATTTAAATTTGGGTCTAAAGAAACTTATACTTACAATTCACAATCTTTATTGCACTTATCACAAACGATTCCAATTAAAATGAGATACATAGTAATATCATTAAGTAGGTATTAAAAAGAATTACGCAACTCATGCATGTACAACTACACAAAAAAAATCAAATAGTTTGACTTTTATGATGTAAAACGACGATGATATCTAAATACTTCATTGCTCTCAAGTACTTATTTGATGGTCACCATGCAATATAATACCAATAGTTTAATTGCTTCGATGAGAGTGATAGAAAACGTAACATATTAACTCAGGAGCTTACTCCCTAAGGTAAGGTCTTTGTGTTCGTTTTGTGTTGCCTCATATGTTATTTTTTAATTGTTTAATTTACTATGCATTCGGATGTTATTTTCTTATACAATTTTTATTTGTGAGGACCTTTAAATGGCTTCCTGTTGTTATGTGTACATTTTGTGTGTAATTACCCATATTACTCCATGTAGGTAGATACCCAATAACTAAAGCGTCATCCCCATATTATAATATAAAGCGAATTACTTCGCCTCTCTGTCTGTCAGTTCGCTTCCGCTTAAATGGCAGAACAGATGTTGATGAATCGTACGGTGATAGATGGAAATAGACATAATTCCGACCCCCTTCCAATGGAGGAGAAACTTTGTATGAGATTCCGCAATTTTTAAACTAGAAAGTAAAAAGTGGTATTGCGGACTTGTCACTAACTTAGTCTCTCAAAACCTTGCATATTTTTTTTGTAAATCGGCCCCAAAGCCTTAAAAGGGGTAAATTTTATATGGGGTTTAGGCATATAATAATCATCTAAAGCAGCGTAATAATAATAATATTCTGTTTTCCAAACTAGGAAAGGAAAACGTGTTAACCGAATTAAGGCATAGCAGTAGGTAACGTGAGCGAAGCTGCGGGCAAAGGTTAGTAGGATACAAAAAGTAAATAAGACTTCCGTAGTATAAAAAAAATGGTAAATTTACTAACGTTTTAGTTTAATCTGTATTACATCTATACCAATTACCTGCTGTCCCAAAAGCCTGTCACGCCAATATTAATCTTTTGCGCCAATCAATCGATTAATTAACTGGTATTACGATTAATTCCCGGGCTTGGCATTAGGGTTCATAAGACCTATTTCCGCTCAAGCAGCGTAACTGCTCACCGCAATCGTCTAACGTTTGCATTTAATAAGCGATCCGCCAATAGTTTACTGTGTGTGCTTAGTTCACGTTGTTAAACTCGTTATTGAGTTACGTTGGATATTTGCTGAAAACATTAGTTACGTAAACGTGGTTTATCTAAGTTGTAACTATAATTTTGTTTTATGTGTATACTAAGAAGTCACTACTGTCGAGTCCCGATATAGATATTGACATACTCAAGAGTCACTGGTGTAAGATAAGGAGATTGTAGACCCTCGTCGGTTGCGGCGGAAGGTGATCGGAAGATTCATGGCCAGTTAAGAATTGTAAGCTCCAATATTCACTGCATTTAACTAAACATTAGTTTTCAAATTTGACTCGCTTATAATTTAGTCTTCCACTTCAGTTGTCTTCGAACAAATAGAATAAATAAATAAATAAAAGAAATTCTTTATTTTCATAAACAATGTTTTGCCTTAATCTAGTTTTTGGAAACTCCATTTAAGCAAGAGAAGCTGTGCTAGGAGGTTCGACTCTTCCATATAATGTTAATATTACTAGGCTATAAATATGATATAATCATTTGATGTGCTATCAATTTGCCGTAAATTGATGGTGTACCCAGGAAACTTTCGTTAGTATTGCCTATATACATTCAGTTTTACTCGACTGCTCAGAACAAAGACACAAGAGGAAGATTTAAACCAAAAAGCTCTTGCGTAATCAGTGACTACCATCAATGAGTGATATTATCAAAATAATTATTGCTTTATACACATTAAGGTCTAAGGTCAAGAACAGTTTAAGTAAGTCGAAACATATTGAAATTCGTGCAAAGTTCTTCAGTGGCGGGGTCTTAGTCGGCGCGGTCACTCGGGGCTGGCTGCCGCTGACAGGTATCGATGGTTTGCTAGTTATTTGGCTATCGGTTCCGCTCTCGACATGTGTATCTACTCGATGTAATCGTACTGAGCCCCAGCGTAATATGTTTTATAAATCGGACATCGGACGCATTCGATTGCACGTGACGATACGGTGAGCTGCCGTGAGACCCTTTTTCGTTTTTTGGCTTGGGTCTCAAAAGATGTTTCTGGGACATTACACTACATTACTCTACTGCCTTATAGATATGCAAGTAACATACCATGAATAATTATAAATTATTTAATTATCGTTAGATCGCTGCATGATCAGGAGGCTTTGGTTCGAATCGAAATAGAATCGCAGGGTGTCATATGGTGGCAACTTTCAAACTTTTTGTTCTTGCTGTTCTCAAATCTATTTGTTGCTAATATTTTAACTTCCTTAATTTGTAATTTATCTCCATTTAATTAGTATTATGATGTTTTTTTTGTCTTGTTGTAAACGTGGCATATTGTGGTTGTTTGTAATGTCAAATGTCAAACTTGGGCGTGGCCGGAACGGTCACGTTTCGTTACTTTGTTACTCTTTATTTTATTTTTATGTGAGTTTGATTATTTATAATAGTATTAATTGTTATCGTTCCTGTCATGTATTGTTATATTTTACTATCATTTTTTTTTTAAATTTATATTTGTTTTTTTTTTTCTCTTTGTGTATTCATTGTTTTAATGTGACTCACTCGCACAGGTGCAGCCAGAAAACAGTGCTGCAGTAGTTTCTTTACTACTGCAGTTTATGCTGAGGCTGCACTGTTTGGCCACTAGATTTGAAGAATTTATTCCTTTTTGGTTTTGTGCACTTGTTTTTACTGTAATTCTGTGTATGGTAAAATATTATTTATTATTGTGGCCAATAAAAAAAGTTTCTTTCTTTCTTTCTTTCAGGGTGACCGCATAGTGAAAGTCACCTTGTGCGACCGTATTGTCAAAAAAGAAGAAAATTTCATGCTGTGGAGGGCAGTCGAGACAATCTTAGAAAAGTGTTAACACTCACAATTACGACTTTGACAACCCATGTGTTGTAATGGTTGAGACGTCGGCTACTACACCAAAGGTTCGGGTGGTATGATGTGTATGTAAAAAATGTATTAAGTATGTTTATCAGTTGTTTAGCGCCCTAACTAGAAGCATATCCATAATTGTTAGATGGCGCTGTGTAATATCAGTGGATATTTATTTCTTTAGCTATGATGTGTGGGAAGGCCTGATCTCAGTAGTGAGACGTTATAGGCTAATGATGACCAATTTACAGTAAATTCGTTTGACTTGTTTGCAAAAGTACGTTATGTAACTTTATAAAATCAATGGGTAACTAGATAATATTGATTCATAATAATATATAATATAAAAAATAACATATCTTCAATGAAAAAAACGCTTATTATTTGTCCGAACGGTATGATCAAACAGTAAAATGCATTCTCGATTTACAAGGTTTACCAATTCTGATTAATTAATTTACTGCAATCTATATATATTATTCTTAAATTCACCATAGTATACGGTTACTAAGAATACTAGATTCCTATTTCAATTTTACTTAGAATTTTCTACACAAATCTCGTCGTTTCTCAGTTAGAATACCAATAGGAGAAAGCTGCGTAAACCCAACCAGTCATTTCAATCTATAAATGTGACTTCAAGTGGCGCCGATTGGATTATAGAAATAATTCGAAAAATTCCATCTTGGGGAGGATGTAATCTACAATCGATTGTTTCTATCCGTTATTCTAAAGACGGAATTTTAAGAGAGCGAGATTTATTCTAGTATAGGCAGCGACCTAATTAAGCTCTATTCAATTGGGATATTGGCGGTCACTTGCTCCCTGATTGAACTCTTTTCATTGGAAAACCATAACAGTGCTATTAAATAGGTTGTTCAAATATTAATTGGTTTTTTGGTACACTATGACTTCTAAGTAATTGAAGAAGTATATTTTTAACCGAGTTTCCTAAACATAAGAGATAACCTACCTCAGAGATCAGTGGATTTTTTTCTTATTAATCTCTGGTTGTCAAGAAATATCGTAGTAGCGAGTATGGCCCATAGACTTGATTGTTAAATGCAGAATACTGAAATACATGTTCAATGAAAAGTAGTAATTTTTTTAAATCATTCTCTTTTGAAATTAGAACGCATTAAGAGAGTTGAGCTAAGAGCCTTCAGGTACTCGGGCAAGAGTAAAGCATGAAACGGTTCAGTTGCGGCTCGGAGGGACTATTGAAGTTCACAATGGGGCCAATCACGCGGCGCCAACTCTAAGACCTCGGCGGCACGTATTTCACCCGACTTGCGTATACTTAAGAAACAACTTGTGGAAAAATGCCCTGTCAATGGACCGGTATTCGGGAAGTAATGTACTGTGACCGTTGCCGTAATTAGGGTAAAAGTGGACATGTATTGGATGTAAATCTGAAATAAATAATTTTTATTTTATTTATTTATTTATTTTATTGGTAGATAAAAGGCGATGTGGATACATTGTCATAATATCATTGTATATTTTACATTATTGTAGCACTGAATTAAGGTATTTTTATACACATAATTAATTATCATATGGCATTTGGAGCTTTATTTGTAAGTTTTGAGATCATGACACATATGACCAATAGATGGAAAATTAATTTAAAAGTTATATATTATTATCAATAAGCAACTATTTTTCCTTACTAAACGATTCAGATCTTCTCCTATAGCCATGCTATCCTGCATAATGAAAGGCATGTGCATTACAGTAAAAAATTATAGTTTGATGATGATGGTAATGATGAATCCTTGCATTTGTGAGCCTAAGTTCTATGCCGACAAAACGGTGTCACTTCGAAGACTAAAAAATATGCTTTAAGTTTTGACGTCAAATAACACCCTTTAAAAAAATTTAACCCTATTTTTGAGCATCCTGTCACAACGCAGGAGTGTCTGACCATTCGACAAAATGCCCTTGACCAGGGTTGTTTTTGCCGTAGCAGAAGGAAGCCTCATTTCATCATCATCATCATCATCATTACAGCCTAATTATGTCCACTGCTGAACGAAGGCCTCCCCTAATGATTTCCACGCGGACCGATCCCTTGCAGTTGACATCCATCTGCCACCCGCCACCTTAACCAGATCATCCGTCCATCTGGTTAGGGGTCGGCCTACGCTTCGCTTTCCGTTACGTGGACGCCACTCGAGAACCTTTCCGCCCCATCGGCCATCGGTTCTACGCACTATGTGCCCTGCCCTGCCACTTCAACTTGCTAATCCTCTGGGCTATGTCGGTCACCCTAGTTCTCCTACGGATATCATCGTTTCGGATTTTATCGCGTAGGGAGACACCTAACATAGCCCTCTCCATAGCACGCTGAGCAACCTTGAGTCTATTCAAGAGGCCCTTGGAGGCGACCACGTTTCGCTTCCGTATGTCATAACTGGCAACACACACTGGTCAAACCTTCGTCTTGAGACACTGAGGTATTTTGGACGAAAAGATCTGCCTTAACTTCCCAAACGCTGCCCATCCTAATTGAATTCGACGAGAAACCTCCTTCTCGAAGTTGGACCTACCCATTTGGACTACCTGTCCCAGGTACACATATTCGTCTACAACTTCGAGGACAGAACTTCCAACTAATATCGGTATAGGTACGACATGGGTATTAGACATGACTTTCGTCTTGTCCATGTTCATTTTAAGACCCACCTGTTGAGAAGCTCTGTCTAGGGTTTCGAGCATAGTGCTTAAATCCTCCATGGATTCTGCCATGACTACTATATCATCGGCAAATCGAAGATGAGTGATGTACTCGCCATTTACGTTGATGCCAAGTCCTTTCCAATCGAGCAGCTTAAACATATCTTCCAACGCAACTGTGAACAGTTTCGGAGATATAACGTCTCCCTGTCTCACTCCTCGGTGCAATTGGATAGGTTGTGTAAGCTCTTCATGTACACGGACTGACATAGTAGCGCTCTCGTACAGACATCTCAATACTTCGATATAGCGAAAGTCAATATGGCACCGTTGGAGGGCCTGAAGCACAGCCCAAGTCTCGATCGAATCAAAGGCTTTCTCATAGTCCACAAACGCCAAGCATAATGGCCGGTTATACTCTCTAGTCTTCTGTATAACCTGCCGCAGCGTATGTATGTGGTCTATGGTGCTGAAGCCTTTGCGGAACCCGGCTTGTTCGGGGGCTGGAAATCATCAAACCTACGCGAGACGGTTCGTGATGACTCTGGAGAACAACTTGTAAATGTGGCTCAATAGCGTGATGGGTCTATAATTCTTCAGCAAGGTTTTATCGCCTTTTTTGAAGAAAAGCACCACCACGCCATTGCTCCACGCCTCTGGCGTCGCACCCTCACGGATCACGGAATTAAAGAGCTTCTGAAGGGTCTTAAGCACTGGCGTGCCACCTGCTTTCAAAAGTTCTGCGGTAATTCCGTCTTCTCCGGGGGCCTTATTTCGCTTAAGTTGTTTCAGAGCCATCCTAATCTCGCTCAAGGTGACTTCCGGGATATCCTCAGATAAATGTCGGGTTAACTTAGCTCTCGGGTCTTCGGCTAAGCTTGAAGCGGGAATCTGTGTAGCGGTATATAACTCGCTGTAAAACTTCTCAATCTCCCTCAAAATCTCTGGTTTGGATGAGACTACATTTCCACTGTTGGTCTTCAGACTAGTCAGCTGGCTTTGCCCAACAGACATGTTCCTCTTAAACACTTTAGCCTCATTTAGCGGTGGACAATTCGGGTGAAATGATGATGATGATCTAAGAGCCAGACAGATGCAATCTAATCCATATGTTGTTTTATAGAAATACTTTAATATGTTGGCATTAAGTATATTGAAATACCTGTTAAATCTTTAGCTTCAAAAATATGCAGCCATTTAAACTCTGCTAGCTTTCCATCAATGTCTAGTGGCTTTTTGCATTTACATCGGTCATTTTGCAACAATCCGAGAGATATTTGGGTAAGATCCAAAGAGACAATGGTTGGCTTTCAGGGAAATAGCTAGAGTATTTTACACTGACTATTAGGTCCTATAGCAAAAGAATGAAGGGGAACGCTTCGATAAGAACAAATGGATGTAAAACACAACGGTTCAGACACGGTGATTTTTTGTTGCTTTGTTTTATATTCTTGAATAGCTTACACAATGTGTAGGTATACACCTGCAGATCTGGATTTACAGGAATATGCATGCTATAGGTAAGGAAAAATGTGCAATCTAGCCCAAATGTAGGCAAAGATTCTACGGGTTCTTAACACGGATACTAAAACGTATATATTTTGTTAGTACCTATATCCATATATTATCACAGAAAACACTAAGACCAATACAAAAAGGCATATTATAAATATCAATTAGTTTAATAAAAATTATAAGCTAACGAGTAGGTGGTTCACCTGATGTTAAGTGATATGGTGTGGCTATGGCAGTCCAGTATCGTAGTATCCAGGATATTTGCAATAGTATTTACTTTGTCATCATGGGTTGTATCATATTGTGCATTTTGTGATAGCATCCGCCAAATGTAGGTCACACAAAGATTGAACATTGGAAAAAGGGCCTCTGTGCTGTTAGCTCTTGCCTCACACACGACTTCCAAAGAACGGCCTTTAAGGATTGGCTCTTCAGGATTTAGAAAATGTTTTACACTATTTTATTCAAGATGAAACATGATATATTCGTATGTACAAATAATGAGATGAAAATTGTTTACAAAACATACAAATATTCAGTTTTAATATTTATTCAGACACACACGCAAAGTGTAACGGCGGAGACTTTCATAATCCAGGCATGTCTAAATCAGCGCTCTTGAGTTTAGTTGTAAATAAGGTCGGGTTGTTGCGATAGGGTAGTAAGAATACAAGGAGCACGCGCAACTGCGATGACATCTTTTTCACGCCCATTGCGTTCGGCAACCTTTAGCGGAAGGTTTTCCGGTAAGAGCTTTTTACCTAAAACCTCTTTACAAAACGCCCGCACCACCGACGTGTTGATGGGGGAATCAGACAAGATCTTTAAGAAACTCTGAACTTGAGATGGGTCTTGTTTGGTTACGATTTCTCGTTAAAATTTGTTCAAATGTCAAATTTTACTTATTGATTTCGTATAAGATTAAAAAATAATAATAATTGTACACAATTGCCATAACGATTTGATAACAAACAAATACTACATATATACATACGACCGGGATATCTGGCGCAAAATGGGGGAGACCTATGTCCAGCAGTGGATTGCGATAGGTTGTAGAGAGAGAGAGAGAGAAATACTACATAAAGACTTAATAGTCCTTATTATAGTTTTATAGGTAAATAAAATATAAAGTTTACAATCATTAACAAGCATATTTATTATTTTTCTGCGTTGACGTAATTACTTGTTTTAGTAGAAATTAATTTATGGGCATTAATGCAGGCTAGCAGATTTCCTTAAAACGATGACCTATAAATATTTTTTACTTCTTTATTTAAATTCAGTAGCCACAATTACTTAGGTATTTTATAGAATTCAATTTCAAAGCTACAGAGAGTTCAATAAAAAACCATGGCCTCTATAAAAAATGTTAAGGACGAATACAATTAATTGCATTGGAGAATAGTATGCTTAGCAAGCTCTTCAAGGTCTTACGTGGAGTCGCAACCGGGATAAACCGTACAAATGATGATGGAATGATGCTTAGCAAGCTTTAGGTCTTCTTCTTTGTTACAATTGGGTGTGTTTCATAGTATGCTTCATTTAAGAAAATTAATGAAAGTTATTATTGTAATAATGGTTTATGTACTAAGAAGTATCATCATTACATATCACATTCTACTAATATCATGAATCTGGTTTACATAATTTTGAAAACATATTATCTCAAACTGCCCCCTTAGTCTAGTGACTTGATCGCCGAGTTAAGATCGTTGATGCTCGTCCTGACAGTCGCGTGTTTGAATCCCATTTTTCCATAATTCCGTGCTATGGAGGGCACGATGAGCCACCGGTATCTGCTACAATGTTGAATGGAAGTCGTTAATACCCACCAATCCAAATTGGGACCATCTCCCTATAGCAATATGTATGGGTGGCCAAGGGTCCTGCAATATAATTGGCGAAATAGGCTGCTTTATTTATTTATTGATACGACACCATTTATAACGCTTATTTTATATTCAGACCCCGTTTTTATACTTACGAGTATTTTAGTACTAGCAAAATAATGGATATTCTCCTTATTGGTAATGATAAACTTTCGTTTTTTAGCTGTAATAAATATCGTTCGCTGTTCATGCTACATTGAAGTGAATTCTTTATGAGGCAACTTTCCTAGTAAAATAATCTATAAATTTACCGACGAAGTTGACAGATTATGTTTAAATTGTGTTACTAAAAATTTTGAAGGCACAGGAGCGGTACTTAATTGTGTTTTTTGCTTAGGTATCTTTTTATGTTACAGAATGTACAGCACGGTCAGGACGCTCACCTGATGGTATGTGATATGCCCGACCATGACAGAGTGCCATTGAAGAAAAATAACAATTGATAGATAGTTATCTTACTCTTAGCGTGTGCAGTTTTTATTCGCCATAAATGCCACACTGCGCCCGTCACCCGAGACATCAGATGTTAGGTTTCTTATACCCGATAATTTGACTAGCTACAGTGCCCTCATGCCTTAATATAAAAGTGCATAACACTGCTTTTTCACGGGACGATATCTGGCAAGGCGGTGGTAAACTACCCAGACGACTCAGTATCGAGCCTACCTCCTAGTAAATTACATTGACACATCACACAATATAAATACATACCAACAAACAAAAAATACAGCTTTTTCCGTAAAATTGTTTCATTTATTAGACCCTTTTAACTGTACTCAACAGAAGGAGGATCGCCCTCAGCCAGGAGAGAATAATACCTACCCTGAAGAGGATTATACACCAAGACGATTCTGCTTATCTTTGCCTCCCGTTGTCTAGACACTTATTGCTTTCATAGTTAGCAAATAATACGCAGTACCTAAGTAAATATAATTACGAACTGGTTGTTTTAGAAGACGGACCATTCCAAGATATCAATTTGGCTTTCGATGTGAAGGTATCCATCATCTTTACTTAACAAGATATTCAAGTAAGTACGGATCAAGATAGTGGTACAAAATAACTTTTGAGTCTTTTGTGAAGGTCTGAATATAAAGACATACATAGAAGAAAAAGGTCACATAATCAAACATAAAAATACTTACAGTGGTAGCAGGCCTAGAACACAGCGTGTTGATACAATGGGTGTTGTGACAGAAACGTTCTCGTGTTGTTAATCAGCAGGTAGCCAACGGAAGTTGTATGCTATGCGTTCCTTTGAGGGAATGTGGTCACTGTTGGACCTATAAAGTTGATAATGACGATAAGTAGTATTTTTATTCACCTTAATAATATTTATTTTATTAAATTATAGCTGAAAAAACATCGTGAGGAAACCTGCGCACGCCTGCGAACAGATTCAAAGGTTGTGCGTGAAGTCCACTACTAATTCGCACTGGGCCCGCGTGGGCGACTAAGGCCTAATCATCCTATTCGGGTAGCCTCGGTGGAGACGCTTAATGATCTGATGATGATGATAGCAGAAAAACGTCGCCACATTATAATAATATCACAATAATCCAGTGACAGAAAGTGCTTAACGAGGCCAACCGCACAATGCTATTCTAATAACCGTGCAAAACATAATAATCCAGCTGACTTTAGCGGCAGCCTTGCTAAGGCAGTATAGATGGTACAGAAGGCCTGTTAGCTGGTGATGTCCGTAAGGCGGAATAATACCGCTTTAGAGCGGATTATGAGCGTCCGATTCCGTTATCGCTTGACGCCTTGTCACCACTGAGGAGCATTCTGCTAAAGCAATGTTTGCTATGTTTTGCACTCAGATGGTAAATTAAGTTAATTTATGGGGACGGCAGATTAGATGATTATTGTTCACACCATCTACTGCTTCCACGGGTGTATAGGGAATAATTTTTAACAGAGATTTGGAAGCAAATACATCAACGCCAAGCAAAACCTTCACTTATGTGAGGTGGCCAAAAGTCCAACAGCGGACGGAGATGGTTTCTTTAAAGTTAAGTGTGTTATATGTAGGTATTTTTATTAGTATATTTACTTAACATCAAAGCCGCAGACAGAAAGTTAGTATATCTTTGAAAATATAAAAAAGATGAAGTTTTAAGTACCTGTACTTGCTTGGCGTGGAGTTGAGAGTGACCTTAACTTCAGCAAAACATTGAGTCCAAAGCTCAAATAGCCTCAAAGAAGTTGGGCATCCTAAATAGGGTGAAGCGGTACTTCAAACCAGGTCAGCTTCTTACTTTATACAAAGCTCAAGTCCGACCTAACATGAGTACTGCAGTCATCTTTGGGATGGTTCAGCAAATGTCATCTTGCTACTTTGGACTCAATCGATCGCAGAGCCAGAAAACTCATTGGCGATCAGGCGCTCGTTAATTCTAAACTGCAGAGCTTATCCCACCGCCGTAAAGTAACATGTTTGTCAGTTTTTTACAGGCTCTACTTGGGTGAGTGTTCTTCGAGCTCCACGCACTTATCCATTGTCACCCTTTCACCATAGGTTATCAAGGCGAACTGCAAAATTTCATCCGTTTGTAGTTGACGTTCCCCGCATTCGGACTAAGCGTTTTGCGTCATCTTTCATTATGCGTACAGCTAGGGAATGGAATGACCTCCCTGCGTTTGTGTTTCCGGCCACTTACAACCTCGTGGCATTCAAAAAACGAGTGAATAGGCTTTTTCTGGGCAAGCTCGCTCCATCTTAGAGCACGTCTCTTCCCATAGGATAGTCTGTGCTCAAGAGTAAGCCCATCAGATATAAAAAAAAACCTACAATGAATTTGATAGATAATTGGATACTGTTGAAAATTATTTCACAACACGAACTAAATAGCTAAAGCGAGTTTAGAACCTACTACAACTACTATTCATGTCGTGATATGTTTAAGGAACCCTCATAACATAAATAGTTGGTTCAAAGAAAATTCTTGAGTCCGGGTCAATGAACGAAATACATATTTTCATGGTTGTGACCCTTCTTTTATATGTTATATATTGTTTACATCCTGTATTTTTTTTGTAAGAGAGATATTTGTATGCTTGTTACCTAGAGACTGACAATATTTTCTTCTCTACACGTTAATTAAAATGTATCTTATAATATAGTATAATTGATTTCACAATAATTCCATTTAAGCTCTTTTTTAATAACATGGCGCTCACGGCTTACTAGGGTAAGTCACGTGAGATCATCGACCACATAGATATTTTACCAAACGAGCGTAGATTGCATTCAATAGCTACAAAAGTAACAGTAAATTCAAAAGGACTATTGTTTACTCAGGTGTGGTATTATAGTAGTCGATTTTAGAAGTGGAAAAAACATATTGCAATTTCTCTTCAACTTATCGCAGTCCACTGCTGGACATTGGTCTCTTGAATTCTGTGCCAGATATCCCAGTCCGCTTTTCTTTTACTTCTTCTGAGATGTTATCCCTTCACCGCCCCCACTGAGTCGTAATATGCGGCTAAGGGATAGTATACAAGATGGCGGGCAGCAGCGCATCTTGTGATCGGATAATACTGCGGTTACCAAACATTTCACCCACCATGATTAACGCGAACATTACATATTTAACTGGCATTTATTTTCCAAATAAAAATAAAAGTTATACTGTCGATGATTTAGCAGCAATATCGGGCATAACCTACTCTAGGTACTTCGTATACTAAAAAATTGCACACCTGAGTACAACTTAAGTGTTCAAACGATTACGGAGCAATCGCAAAAAGATATCGCCTGAAAACAAAGCACTCATCGGACCAGCTGATCTGACACTTGATTGTGAGGCAAACGCTTTCACACCATAAGCGGCACATTCCGGGGCATAATCCGCGCGCGATGGGCATTAGCTGTATAGTCGCGCTCTTATTGTGACGCTCGGGAGATTACGTTGGCACTGGGGACTAGTATTTATAGTTTTACAGATTATATCTGCGAGAAGCAGGTCGCTTTTAAATTAAACCTCTATTTTGGTATACTTGAGTTCTGTAAATTCCTGCGACGATAGTGCCAGTCGGTTACTAATCATGCCTTTAATGGTTATTCGGGTATCTGTACCCGAAAAAAGGCAAAATGAAAGCAAAATACGACCGTATTAATGCATTTTTTTTTCATGGTTATCTTGCGATTGAGATTATGTTTTGTTAGCCGCCAAACACCAAACAAAATATCACTTGAAATTAAAATTATGATTGATCTACTATCGACTGAAACTTATGGCAGATGGCACTACATGCGCCACCGTGTCAGTCAAGTCGAGCTAGTTATCTCAGTATGGAAACAGTGGCGTTATCTGCGATTTTTAATAAGTATTGTCGT
Source organism: Leucinodes orbonalis (assembly GCA_019425675.1). Classification (NCBI taxonomy): domain Eukaryota; kingdom Metazoa; phylum Arthropoda; class Insecta; order Lepidoptera; family Crambidae; genus Leucinodes; species Leucinodes orbonalis. The sequence continues at coordinate 83,459 of PQWD01002248.1, read as the reverse complement.
ACTCTTTCTCGGATTGTGGAACTTCGAACAGTTCAGACCAAGTTGTGAATCAACTTTTTATTTTCACAGCCACGATTGGCTTACGCCAGTGAAACTTTGTCGACAGCCAATGGAAACCAATAGTTATTGATCTAAAACAGACTGAACTTCTTGGGAATCACTTCTATTTTAAAATAATATAAGTTACAATTTCTTTACAAACTTCTTTTTATGAAAGTTATTAACATTGTGTCTATGGCTTCTTTGAAAGAAGGAAACAAAAAAATGTTTTGCATTCAAAGTTTACAAAGATAAGATGAAAACTGGGAAAAAGTACTAGAGACTACCAAAAAGTATTACATAGAGGTTCCATAGTACCTACCTCTAGTACTATGGAACCTCTTAGTTAATACTTCTTGGTCAAGTAGTACTGGCCGAAAAGTGCCTAGTCTTAGTAAGACTAATAAAAAATAAAATGAATATAGTATATAGAACATTATCTCAAGTGCTCTTTTTTTATTTATCAATAACAATAAGTCATAGCTTATATTTCAGTACAGTCTAAGTACCTACTAGTCCAAACACTTTTCTATTTTTCTGTTTTTAACCTGATAGCTGCACTTATAAATAATTATATTTTGAAATAAGTAGGCAAATATTATGTAAGAAGCCCATCTGCTTTCCACTATCTTTAGTAAATACAGTTGTTTACTTTGTTAATGAGTCACAGTTTCCTACCATAAAAGTGAATATTTAATTCACTTTAAAGTTAAAGCCATTTAATCCTACAATTACCTCAATAGATCAAATATAAATTTGTACCTCGGAGATAAAGCACTTGGAATTAATTATTTTTCTTACGGCAACTAGCTTGTCAATATTCTTAAGGAAAGTGTTGTTTGTTACATAATACTCATACCTAAGAAGTTTAGAATTTGTTCTTTCGCTGTGAAAGTTACGGAAAACATTGCAGAAAGGAAAGTTTGACTGGCATTATCGGATGAAAATACAGACTTAAAAAAAATATAATCTATTGATTAATAAAATAATAATTTGTTGATAAATAATATAATTTCAACAGTGACATGTTTGATGTTTATTTGACATGCTTTATAGCTGCGGAATTTAAGTGATAAAATATGTTGTTACAAATACATTACTCGTATTCATAGGACCTGTGATCTCCCGGTCCATTTACGCTTATTTTGTCATTGAAGACGAAACACATTCGGCTCTCATTTCGCATACAGTTTAGGCCTTAGTCGTCCACGCGGGCCCAGTGCCATTTCACGCCTTTGAATTTCTTAGCAGGAGTGCGCTTTCATCGCAAGAGCATCCGATAAAAAAATCGAAAAGACATTGGCACGTGGTACTTAAACATTCACTCTCTAGATCGGAAGGCAATAGTCCACACCAATGAGCCGCCTACGCTTTTAATTAAGTTCAAAGGAAAATACTTAAGTGCGAATTGGCTGACTTTACGCACAACCTTTAAATTTCTTCGCAGGTTTCCTCACGATGTTTTTCTTCACAGTAAGAGCGTCGGATAAACATACATAAAATTCGAAAAGAAATTGGTACGTGAAGAACAATTAATGAATATGAATAATATTAAAAGAACTAATGAGCATAATCAGTGGGCAAATTACATGATAGCAAGTCACAACTGACGCCAATAAATACAACCGTGATCTCGAAAAGGTTGGACTTTCAATTACAGTATGGGACAGTACAGTTTTATTTATTTGCCTTTATGGTTAGAGTGATAAAATATAGCCTTGCTCGGTAAATAAGCATAACACTGGAATACATTTTAAATCGTATCCGTAGTTCCTGAGATTTGCGCTTTAAAAAAATAAACATTTCAGCTTTATAATCTTAGTATAGATTTCCTTGAGGTATGAAACAATAACTGTTATTCAAACATGTGTATTGATGACAAGTAACATCTCAAATATAAAAATAATGCTGCCAAGAAAATACTTGGGGATTCCGAATCAATTGCCACGTATGGAAAACATATTTTCTAAAGACTCTTGCTTGCAGAGGCTTACTTATTCATCTAGCTGTTAGATAGCTGTGGCGGCCCCAAGCCCGATCCAGTCATGCAATTACCTTTTGTTTCCAAGGGATTTTTCCACTAACGCTGTGAAATATAAAACAATATCTAGTGTTTTTCATGGATATAGAAACGAGTTTATTACTTGTTCAAATAGTTTGTGCGAAGATTTTCTTGCAATGTATAAATTGTAAATGAATATTGTGTTGATCGTTGGTCTTAAAGACATTTGGTTTTTAAAAGAAATCTTTCATAGTAGATATTATTTTTAATCTAGTCTTCGCGACTACTAAAATATATATTAGATAAGGTTATAATAAATTGTGATAGCTTGGCTTAAGTACACTGCGTGCAAGTAAATCGACTCAAGCCTCAAGTACGCATAACAAGTGATATAACTAAAAAATGCCTTATTATACCTCTATA
>PQWD01002248.1:0-78911 GCA_019425675.1 Leucinodes orbonalis | reverse complement strand
TAATGCTTTGTTTAATGGACGCCTAAGTTTTACATTTTAGTTAATACGAACAACGAGTTAATTAATTTTAAGCTGTAAGTAATGTACAAATAAAAATAGCGCCCATTAAAGTTTAATTATTCATTTTTGAAACCCTCTTTGTGTATACATTTTGAGTCCATTAATTAGGTCCACCGAGGAGACAACCTTGCAATTAATAATCTTTAAATATATGTCATTATATTAATAAGGTATAAACTTATTTTTACCTTATAGGGCGAGTCGGACTCGGACCCACAATGCCAACAATGCCTAGTTATATTATTTGCCTAAAATAGAGCTGAAATTAAGTAATTTCATTTTTACTTAAAACCTACTTTTTTCTCTTTTCAACATTTATCCGATCGCAGCCCACTGCCAGACATAGCCTAAACCCAACCTACTTATTGATCATTCATTAAAATTTTGCACTTCGAACTTTCGAGTGATGATGGAATTGTATTGAAATGAACACCATATTGTAAACCATATTCTTGTAAATAAGTAATTTATTATAATTAATAGGTACTTTTAAGTGACAGTTCTATAGGGCAATGGTTGTTAAAAAAATGAATTTTAATTTTATTTTTTGATTTTAATTTGTTGAAAAAGAAGCACCCAAGAAAACAGACCTATTTTAATTGCCATTTTATGTATGTGTGGAATATTTTCACACTGAAGTATTTAAACTAAACTATCAATATCTTTTTAAAGATGATTTGTTGAAATTCGTATTTTTATATTCATCTTTTTTTTGTAATACGCGTTTTATTAACAACAGTGTTATTTACTTATTATGTGATATTTGTCGAATATAATTAAGTATACAATTATAAGCACACATATTTCCTATGTTTTTTCAACGGAACCATTACAGGCAGGGGACTACCGATATTAAAGTATTTGATTAAGGCAGACATCTAGCAAATGTTTCCATAATATCTTCAGGTAAAGCTTTGTGGTCATACCGTTTTTCTCCTAGTTTCTTATTTCTGATATAAAAGGATATATAATTAACTTATGTAAAATACCTACTGCTCGAAAGAACAACTCACTGTAATCTAAGAACTTTACTAAATTCCAAGAAATGATATTATTTCTACATGTCGCATATTTATATCGGTCGGGTCGGTCGGGTATATGCATGAATATGTGTCGAGGAAGCTCAACCGTTTCACCCGTTTAACTACCGGATAATCAATTAACCGTTGACCGGGTGCATCCGGCTGCAGAGCAACTATGACGAGACACCAGATAAATGAACCGGAAATCTGGGCCTTACCCCGGTTAAGCTTTGCAGCGAGCATTACTTTGCTGTTCGCTTATTTGTTGTTTAAGTTTTCTGTTATTTAAATGAACTGCTGATCGCTGCGTGATTTTATCACGGTAAGCGGATTTTAGTGCTAACTTGACATAGCCTATGAATTTCTAATAAAATTTATTTCAGCTTTGAAATAAATAAATTATTTTTGTAATAAATTACAAATATTTCATACCTGGTATTGATTAATTCCTGGTATTCAAAATTTTATTTGCTCATATTCTAAACAAAAACAATGTTGATTAAATATTTGGGAACATTTGTTTATATGAAACACAACGAACAGGAATCGTCAGAAATATACTAATCGAAGCAAATTTATTTACTACTTACTTTTGACGAAAAATACGCTCATATCTTGTAATAGAGTAAAAGGTTGATATTTGTTTTAGACCCCAAATGTAATACAATTTAACAGCGCCGGATCTTCAATTTTTTTTGGGTGGGGCAAAAATTGAGAAATGCCGCCCCCGCCAACTATTTTTTATTTTTACCTTTATCATTCTATATTTTTTCACTAATTTCTATTATAAGTCTTCGAATTGATTGACATTTGGACAAAGCTGCAACTTTTTACGCAGCTGTGATCAGTTTCAGAGATATTACATGAATTACATCCCCTTGTCTTACTTCTCGGTGCCAATGATTGTGTAAGCTCTTCATATACTCGGCCTGACAAAGTAGCGCACTCGTACAAACATCTCAACAATTCGATATAGCAGTAGTCAAGTCAGGCACCGTTGGAGGGAATGAAACACAGCCCATGTCTCGATTAAAATCGAAGGCTTTCTCATAGTCCACAAACGCCAAACATAATGGTCGGTTATACTCTCCGGTCTTCTGTATAACCTGCCGCAGCGTATGTGATATGTTGTCTATTGTGCTGAAGCCTTTGAGGAACCCGGCTTGTTCGGAGGGCTGGATATCGTCAAACCTATGCGCGAGACGGATCATGATGATTCTGGAGAACAACTTGAAGATGTGGCACAATAGCGTAATGGGTCGTTAATTCTTCAATAAGGTTTTAATATCGGTTTTAATATCTAAGATAACTCTTAACTAAATCTGATGTAAAAACGGTAAGATTGGTTTATTTTAGTTATTTTCATAGTGTAATGTCGTATGGTCTACTGTTGTGGGATTCGGCTGCCGACATTATCAATATATATATATAATATTTGTGCTACAAAAAAGAGCTATTATCTTCAACCTTAGACCACGTGACTCTCTTAAGGAACAGTTTAAAGAAATAAATATAGTGAATGTAGCATCTGAATATATTCATGAAAATTTAATTTATGTGCGTACATACTGTAACACCTTTAATAAAAATTGTGAGTAACATAATTTTAATACTGGGAATAAAAACAAACTTACTACTTGAGCCTACATAAAATAGGTAAATATTTTATAGGAAGATGTATAAGATTGTTCAAAGAGGTACCGCAAAATATATAATGTAGAGTTGTTAAAAAAGGCCACTAAACTATTGAAGAATATTTATGTGATAAAAATCCGTGGGCTTTAACTGCTCAGCTACCAGCAGTGTTTATAATATATTTTAATATTAAGTAATTGTCTAAAAAATGGCTGCACTGGTGAGTTTTCTTGGGTTTTTCTTTCTCAACAGGCCAAACCATTGAAGCGCTTTTTTTCAAGCATCGAAATTCTAATTCATAGAAAAATATTTTGACTTTAGTATTTTAAATGTTTTTTTTTTGTATTTTTGTATATTTTTTGACGTTCATAAGTGCTTTTGGTAAGCCTAATTGAAATAAATGAATTTTGACTTTGACTTATCAAAGCCGGAATATTAGGCTCTCTCCAAGCGGATACGAAAACTCGTTCGCAGGGACTTCTACTGTTTCAATACAAGGTTAATTACGGACCTTATTGAGGAGAACAGGGGGCCCAAAGTTTTCCAAAAACCTGGGAGGAGCTTTCTGGTAAAGGTTAAGATAGCAGATGGCCAACTACTCACATTACGCCAACAGATCCTGGAACAGGTTGAGAAATTCAATGGACGACTGTATTCATCGAGCGCTCATCAGCCACAGACCGAAGACAGCGAAGATCTACGTGCCCGCTAAGGCACCATTGTACGTAGGATATCCCGGATGTTGACGTTAGCGAAATTAGTGCAGAACTGGAGCAACTGAGAAGTGGAAGGGCCCCGGGGAATGACGGTATTACGACAGAACTCCTGAACACCGGTGGACAACCCATCCTTAGGGCATTAGGTGAGCTCTTTTAATGCCGTCATCCACCACCAACCACTGGAGGCGTGATCCAGAAGCGTCGTCTTTTTTCAAGAAGGTTGATAAAACTCTCTTGAAGAATTATAGACCATAGCGTTCTGATAAACGTTTATACAGAGTTGTCACAACCAGTATACGTCGGTGGCGTCCTTCTCGAGATTGTCCAAGAATACGTGTACTTGGGCCAAAACTTGACCGGCACAATTTAGACAGGAAGCTAGTAGGAGGATTCACTTAGGCTGGGCGGCATTAGGCAAGTTACATCAGGTCTTCACGTCGACGATTCCGCAACGCTTAAAGACAAAAGTTTGAGAAATACGTCCTACCCATACCAACATACGCAGATGAGACATGGACACTGACTACGGGATTGGTTCACAAATTTAAAGTTACTCAACGGGCGATGGAGCGTGCTATGCTGGGAGACTCTATAGATATAATCAGAAATGATGTTATCCGCAAGAGAACTAAAATACTAGTGTCCGACCGAAGCTTCGGCTTCGACTTCGGCTTCGGCTACCTCGGCCAAAAGGCGAAACTTCGGCTTCGGCCCAAACTCGGCCGAAGCGAAGGTTTCGCCGAAGATCTGAGCAACCGTCGGGATTGAACGAACTGTTACGAAGACTGAGAGACAGCATTTAATTGACCAATATTTAATTATTTATTAATAAATTGTGTTTGTTCATTTTATTTATTAGTCTAGTTTCGGCTTTGTCGAGAACAAAGACTGATTGATTGGTCTGATTGTGATTTATAAAACTTATAAATAAATGATTTTTTTACGAATAAATCACAACTTTTTTATCATCTTTGAACCCACTTCCATATGAGACAGTCAATTTATTGAAGTTTTGAAATAATCTATAACATTAATTGTAGCTTGTAGACAATATTGAACAAAATTACTAAGAGCTCATAAACTTCGGCTTCGGCTTCGGCTTCTGCCGAAGATTGTGGTTCCCGAAAATAGACCTTCGGTCGGACACTAAAAATTACCGACATAGTTCGCCAGATTAGCAAACTGAAGTGGCAGTGGGTAACGTACTCGTATGTCGCAGAACCGATGGCCGTTGGAGCAGACAAGTTCTGGAGCGGAGTTCGCGGCTTGGCAAGCGTAGCGTAGGATGCCCTCCGGCCCGTTGGACCGACGACTTGCGAAAAGTCGCTGGTGGAGGCTGGATGAGAAAAACGGAGGGCCGGAAAATATCTGGCGTAAAATGGGGGAAACCAATGTCCAACAGTGGACTGCGATAGATTGAATAGAGAAGGAAAAAGTTTAATCGCCTTTCTTGAAGAAGAGCATCACCACGTCATTGCTCCTCAACTTTGGCGTCGCACCATCACCGATTCCGGAATGAAAAAGCTTCTGAAGGTCCTCATGCACTGGCGTGCCCCCTACTTTCAAAAGCTCTGCAGTAAATCCGTCGTCGCGGGGGGTCTTATAACGCATAAGCTGTTTCAGAGCCATCCTAATCTCGGCAAAAAAAGCAAAGTCGTGAAAAACTTACAATTTATCAATTATTGGTATTGATTTTAATCAGTATTAATAAATCAAGTTCTATAATGAAATAAGACTACTCGCCTCAACTTTTTCGAAGACACACTGGATGAACTAAGCGTTTTGTTTCCAATTTATTTTGTATATTTTCTTTAAAAAAGTGGTCGCTTGATGCAATGAAAAGGTGTAAAAATGTTTATCTTTATTTTTTTTTCAATTGTAGCTGTCCATCATAAAAATGATATAGCTATAAAGCAGCTAAGTTGGCATCAATTAACATAGAGAAACAACTAGGTAACTTCGAAATAATACACTGCTGCCCTGGATAGAGATCGACGAGAGAGCTTTCGTATAAAGCGTCATTCCTCAGATCGCGGCTGCCTGCGCCTGCTGACCGTGATCTGCGATTCCTGCGAGCGCCTATTTAGAACTATGCAAAAAAATGTAATGGTTGAGTAACATGCCTTATTCCGCGCTCCGGGTAGGTATCGGTCAAATTTCTATGGTCATGAAATATCGGCACTTGTACTATTATTTATTCCGTGGGCAAGTAAGGTAAATGATGAGTGGTCCATTAGTCGGTTTGCGCCCCCTGACCGTGCCGCCCGGGGCACGTGCCCCCGTCTGCCCCCCCCCTAGATCCGGCCCTGCAATTTAAGCATACACATAAAGGAGTATTTTTTATAAAATTAACTTTACTAATTGGTGCAAAATACGTATCCAGTTTTTCAGACACTTTGATTTGTTAAATCACCGGCCGTTATTTTATTTACTATAAATATTTTTGTATTCACATAACAAATTTAATACTAATTAAAGTGTCCTTCTTGATGTTCCAAAGCTTTGTATGTATATACAAATCAACTCTAATCAAACTAACATAATCTGAGAAACTATTGTGAAACTTGAGCCCCTCGAGTACTATTCACTGTTCGAATTTGCGTGGTTGCTCTTTTACGAGGTCGAGTCTAAACTGTCTCGATAAAGGATTCCGAGACATGACACCAACAAATCTGTTACCCCTTATCTTTCAATCCGTGCCCGAAGGAACTTAACCCGAATAATTTCCGAGTCATTAACCCACTCCCACCCATCCTAAGCAAGATAGACAACATCTGACTAAGATCTGTATCGTGTGAATCCAGTGGCTTAGAGATTAACTGTTCTAGGAGCGAGTGTAACACAGAATTGGAGTTATCAGCCGCGGACTCGAAGAAATCGTGCTATCTACCCGTAATGCGGGCTTAGCCGCGCTCCAATCAAACTAAACAAACCTCCCTAATGGTGTTTCTATTCTGTATCCAGATCAGAGTTTCGAGAGCGGCGGGATTATTCCGTATCCAGACAAGACGAAGTTATTGTCTCGTTACCTCAAACGACTCAAGCCAAAGTGGTGTTCGGGCTAGGTTCAGAACGGAATGTGTGCTGATTACGCGGTGGGTAACTTACAGGTTTTCGTTTAATCCCGACCGTTTGTTGATGCCACCGCAAGCCTTAAATATATTATTTTTGAAAATATGTGTACTATGTAGTAGCCGCTATACTAAGTCGTCTCGTAATGTATTCAACGTAGTGCCAGGTATAGTCCCGTGAAGTAGTTTCGGAGTAGTATCATGAATTTCTGTGTTTTGAGAAATGGTGAAGTAACTGGGTATTAGATATCCAAGCCTGTCGTCAGATCCTCCGGTAACTTCACTGACACTTATCTATGTCATAAAGTGAACGGGACGGTCAGCTTGCTAACCTGATGGTAAGAGATCATGACAGATGCAGTGTTGGTGGACATTAATAACAGCACCTGTTTTTATTTTCCGCCAAGACTACCCTGCGCTCGTCACACGAGGCCAGATGTTGGGTCCTTATACCCTGATATTTTCAATTCACTTCTTTTTCACGGACGATATCTGGTACTGCGGTGGTACCTACCTACACAACTCAGTCTACCACCTAGCAGAACTCGGCGAAACACAACGCGAGCATTGTTTCAACTCGGTTTTCTGTAAGGCGGTCGAGACGGCTTGCCTGTGGATTGATTGATGAAACTTATCTTTTTCATATTTAAAATCACCAATCGCAATCGTTTGCATGTCTACTATTGTTTGAGTTTTATTACTTTATATAAGCCTTACCCTGACCATTCTGTTGTTATGGTTGAGACATCGGCTACTACATCAAGTGTTCCGAGTTCAACCCCCGGGCAGTACAAATATTTGTGTGCATGAACTGTCTGTTGGTCTGGGTGATTTCTATGTATAATATACATATATTTATAAAAATATATAAATATGTTAATCTGTTGTTTCGTATCCATATTATAGGCTAATGTTTAGTTTGGCGCTGTGTGAATGTCTAACATGTTAGTTGGCAAAACAAGCATCACCTTACGTCGCGTGGATTGTGGTTCCAGAAGACAACATTTATGGCTGATATAAATATCCATTAGGTTTTCTTAATAACTTTTTGGAGTTTTCTTATTAACATTGGAGGATGTCTTCAAGACCCTGGACTGGTCTGAACGAGGCGTCAACGTCAATGTAGAGTTTATTTCTCATCTTCGTTTTGCTGACGATATCGTCATCGTGGCAGAGTCACCGGAAGAGCTTGCGGAGATGCTAAAAAGACTTAATGAATCTTCCCGGCGGTTGGCTTGGCATGAATTTGGACAAGACGAAAGTCAAGTTTGAAACATCGTGTCATGCCACAAACCGATATGCGTCGATAACGTCCGTCCGAGGTTGTGCAGAGAGTATATCTACCTGGCCAAACCATCCAACTTGGCCGGCATAGCTTCTGAGAGAGAGCTAGTAGGAGATTCAGTTAGGCTGGGCAGCATTCGGTAAGCTACGTCATGTCCTAACGTCAACTATTCCGCAATAAAGACAAAAGTCTTTGAGCAATGCGTCCTACCCGTGCTACCCGTCCTATACGCAGCTGAGACATGGACACTGACTGCGGGATTGGTTCATAAGTTCAAAGTAAGACATAGCCCGCCGGATGAGCAAGTTGAAGTGGCAGTGGGCTGGTCACGTATGTCGCAGAACCGATGGTCGTTGGAGCAGACGAGTTCTGGAGTGGAGACCGCGTCTTGGCAAGCGTAGCGTGGGACGCCCTCCGGCCCGATTGACCGACGACTTGCGAAAGGTCGCTGGTGGAAGCTGGATGAGAAAAGCGGAGGACCGGGATGTCTGGCGCAAAATGGGGGAGACCTATGTCTAGCAGTGGACTGCAATAAGTTGAAGTGAGAATAACTTTTAAACCAAGATTAGTTTACACCAGTGATCCTACAAAAGAAACCAAAGATCGGTTACTATGAAGGATAACTATGGCTAAACATGTAAAGTTACAGTAATTACACACTTTACAAACAATCCGTAAAACCCATATATTCTACCACTTGTACTGCAACTGCTATGGCGAGAGAAAAAGTGAGATTAAAGTACGTATGTACGTACCTGAAAGTAAGCAGATATCCTATAATTATTCCATTTATGTGGAGCCGTAAGATTTATAAAAAAAAGTAAAACTATTATTCCAGATTAGTAGATGGTATTTACGAGTATCTAAAATTACTAAAACTTTGAGACAAATACCATTTACTAAATAAGACGTATAACAATCAATCACAAATATGATGCAGCGGCGTTCCCAACTAATACAGTAAACAGTAAGTGTTCCAGACTATTTATCTTGCACGTACGTTATCACTGCACGTTGCAGCTGGGCGCATTCCTTAGCTGCAATTAATTTTGCCACCAACATCCATTTATTATGTCATCTTGTTCGCAGCATCCGGCTCCATTACAGACATCTTAACAATCTCTGTGTTTGACTCTTGTCGTGTGGCTTGTAAGAGTAAGAGTCGTGTCAAGAGTTGGTTGTGTCGAGTTTATGTTAATAAAAATCTTGTAAGATTTTTTTCCATTTTGATTTACCAACTTATGCACGTTCACTCCGTACGAGCATGTTGAAGCAGACGAGTTCTGCAGTGGAGACGATGAATTAATGATTTCCGAGAGAACGCTAGTGGAGACTGGATGAGCAAAGCGGAGGATAGGGATATTAGGCGCTAAATAGGGAAACTTCTGTCCAGCAGTAGTCTGCGATCAGTTAAGGACAGAGACTAGAGAGTTCATTTTTATCTAACTAGGAAAAACTCAAGCATTTAAATTATCCCGATATTTAGAGCACACTTAGTTACCTAGTATTCCGAAAATTGAATATTTGTATATTATTTTAGTAACGTTGACTTCAAAAATCGCTATAATAGGCCATTGCGTGGTGCACTTTTCGTTTAATTTATTGTTAGTAGCAAATAATATATATATTGATTAGTTCAATAACAATGTAAATAATTGAAATAACAATGTGCTTTTTGAAAATGAATTACGATAATCCAAAAAATTCCAGAAAAACATATCGTGAAACGAACATTGCACGTTTAGTTTTATTCAATTAGAAGTTTGTTAAATTACTAAGGGGAGTTTGCGAGTGGCTCTACACATTAATTATCTCTGGCTGGCATCTTGTAAAACCGACACGGGCTTAACAAATATCGGAAGCGCCCAAACAAGGCTTCTTAACTTGGAGTTGGGAGGGTGCTTAGCCCCTCTCCAAGAAACAAAAGGTATTACTTCTAAAAGCAAACCGTGACCCTGCTAGAGCGCTAAATACTCGCGAGTTCAATTAAGATTTTAACTAAAACTTTATTATGTATTTATTCTATGGAAGAGAAAAATATATATTTCATTGTACTTTTGGTAATAGTTATGCCCTTGTTAAAGGGGCGAGAGACTGATACTAAAGTAACATATATTTCTAATATTATTTTCTACTCAATGCAATACTACAAAACAGCAATGTGTAATGGACCGAATGTTATTTGCCAACGGCCTACTTAAGTTTGAACAGTTCTCTGGCGATAAGCCGATACAAAAAGGAGAAATTGCAATGAGAGGTACGGCTATGATAATAACTTTTCACTTCCGATGTAATTTCCATTGCTTTGTACATGCCTTCCTTCATGTCTTTTATCATAAAAAAGTAAACCATTGCACTGGCACGTATTGGTCTGGCAGAGCTTCGTTTTCTATATTGAGGTAAATTTAGGATCATTGGCATCCATTCGACCAATTATTGTGATTTTATTATGGAGTGTGATCTATATTTTTTATGTAATATGTATTATTGATCAATCGGAATTATGGTTTAAACTTTTATTTTTAGTATCAATAGATTTGCTTCATATAACGGTGATGTATTTAAAAACACGAGTAGGTTCTCGAGTTCACCCTGTATGTATTATGAGCAGGTAAGCTAGGCTTGGGTCTCTAAAATTGAATATTAGGTACTTATATATTTATAATTGTTGTAAAAAAAATATTTATTCAATTCTTGCCATTTTGTAAATACTTCTAACATTTTTTACTGAATAATTAACAAATAAAATATAACTTGCTTAATTTGTTGTACTAAATAAATTATTATTCCTATTCAACCTATCGCAGTCCACTGCTGGACATAGGTCTCCCCCATTTCGCGCCAGATATCCCGGTCCTCCGCTTTCTTCATCCAGCTCCCAGCGACCTTTCGCAAGTCGTCGATCCATCGGGCCGGAGGGCGTCCTACGCTACGCTTGCCGAGACGCGGTCTCCACTCCAGAACTCGTCTGCTCCAACGGCCATCGGTTCTGCGACATACGTGACCAGCCCACTGCCACTTCAACTATTAAATAAAAATAAAATTATTATTATTATTTACTTCTAACAATATTCCTTATTTTATTGTTTTAGTCATCATCATCAGCTCATTAAACGTCCCCACCCAGGGGCACGAGCCTACCCGTATAGGGTGATTAGGCTTAGTCGTCACGCAGGCCCAGTGCGGATTGGACGACTTCACACACAACCTTTGAATCTCTTCACGGGCGTGCATGAAGGTTTCCTCACGATGTTTTCCTTCACCGTAAGAGCGTCGGATACCGTACATGTAATTTCGAAAATTCGAAAACACATTGGTACGTGGCGGGATTTGAACCTCAGCCCTCCCGGTAGGAGGGCAACAGTCCACACCATTGAGCCACCGACGCTCTTTGTTTTAGTAGTATTGTTTTAGTATAACAATAAAATAAGGAATATTTTTGGAAGTAAATAGCTATTTGTTTTCAATATGCTATCTTCCAAATCGATATCACTCTATGATATTGAAACTATCCTGGCACCAATACCGGAACTGAGATAGATAATTGAGATTCTGAGTGAGCATGTAAGAATATTTCTATCACTTCTTTATGTGTCTCATGCGTTAACCTATTGATTGTACAAGGGTATTGTTATTCACGTTCGCACATAGATTAAGTATTAGCGCGCTTCGCTTACAAATACACAAAGCGTGGGAGTGAGAGGTCCTTAATCAATTCTGAACGCCCGAGAGAAAAAGAGACAGAGAAAATATAGAAATATGTTATTGTTTTTCGCGACTAAGAGCCCAAAGCGGCCCGGTGTGTTGTCAGTGTCAGTGAAAATTGTAAATATTATTGCTAATTATTCTATTAATATTGTAATTATTACTTTATACAATTATGTGTGTGCTGTACCTGGATGCAACGCTACTAGGCGAAATAATCCGAATTAATACATATTTACTGGTAAATACGATTTTATCATTGGAATTTTACGAACCATTTTTTACCTAATTTCAGCTAGAAATTGGCTTATAAATATGAGTTTTCAATATTTTTTTTTCCATTTATATATTTGAGTATAAATAGTGTTTTATTTAAATTCGCGAAAATAATGTATAAAATAGCAAATTGTTTGTTTACGCTAGTGCTTGACAAAGCGGTGACGTCATTACAATCGATATAAAACATACATATTGGTAAATAAATTTCGTTTTTTTCAGGTTTCCATACAGTTCAGCATTGATGGAAAAATGAATGCGGACTTAAAATAGACCAGATTAAACTCTTAATAGAAACTAAATTGTAAATTAAGCAAGGAAACGATACGAACACATCTCAAAAAAGTGTTATATTGAGAAGGTAATAAATAAAATAATTTAAAAGTATTGAGTTAATTAATTTAATGTATCTATACTGATATTATAAAGCTGAAGAGTTTGTTTGTTTAAACTTACTTATCTCAGGAACTACTGGACCAATTAGAAAAAATATTTCTGTTTTAGATTTCTTATTTATCGATAAAGAATATACGCTGTACTAAAAACAATAGTAGTGGAGCAGTAAGAAATAATGATTGAACATTTTTCCTACATAGAGCTTTCCGCTGCGTGCGCTGTGAAAACGGTTAAAGTTTCGCAAAAGTCGTGTATGAGAGTTCTAAAAAAGACCGTGACAGCATGACAGAATGTCATATCTTTAAAGGTAGCTCACAATAACTTCTTAAATTTATCTAAAATAATGCATTATTTGCGAAGGTGTTTTCATAAACATAGTATTAATCCCTATGCAAATAAATATGTTATTTATCACGAGTATTTCATTTGAAACAAATTGCCCTTCACAGCATTTAATTTAAATTAATATCTCAGTTCCTCCGAGCTCAGGAGGTATCGCAGATATTAGCTCAAAGTAACTAAGTACTGCCACCATCGGTCACCGTCGTTATAAGTTGTAAACAATTTTAGGTTTGCTGATGATTCAGATTCATCTGGATTAAAATACCTTTTGATTAAAATTTCTTGGTTTCTGTACGAAAAGAGACCGCCCGTTGATTTACATCATAATCGATAATAAGAACTTTTGGCGTGGACAACACTATTTGGAACTTACACATAGACATTCACCAACACATATTTACTGCAATATTTTTGTCATGCTCTAAGCCGCCTTTGTGTATCTTGTATATACTATATCTATGCGTTCGCAATAAGATACGGAATACAACGTTCTGTTTCGTACTTGTAATAAGGTGTTATCGTCTCGACAGTAGGCCCTCGACCGCGGGGCGCCTCTGATAATTGACGCGCGGGAAATTACACGTCGGCCTGCAGACAGTTGTTGATGACGTCACGACACTTGATTATAAACGATTTATTTTGCAAATGACGTTGCTAACGTTCATGCTTATACTCGTACAGTGCGTGAATACCTTTCAGTTGACTGTGTATGTCGTATGCGTAAAGTGGTTGATATACATTTGATTACAATATGACCAGATTTTACCATCATAGTTTTTGTTTTTTTAAGTTGATATGATTTGGCCATTCGGCCAATATTGTGTCATTTGGGTCCCTAGAGCTCTTCATTCACAATAAAGGGCTCTTGGATATCAAACGAAGACGGACAATTTTGGCAAAACAGAAGATGCCCATTCAGATGTCTAACGTATTGATGTTAGATCACCGTAATTACCACCTTATTTATATTTAGTTATATCACGAGTCTTTTTTATTATGAATAATGCTCCTCAACTTCTTGACACCTATATTTGAATAATCGCTTATACCTAAACAAGCCGGTTTTCAACCAAGAAAATCCTGCACAAGTCAATCCCTCGTTCTGCATATAGGGAATGGTTTTAAAACACAAAAAACTACTAGAGACGTTTATGTTGTCTTGACAGCCGCGTATGACATGGTAAACATCAGAAGGCTTATAACAAAAGTTCTGATTGTGACGAAAGATTTAAATAAACTTTGAACAACCGGCAGATTCAGGTGCATATGAATGGTAGCAGTAGTAGATGGTGACGCCAGTGAAATGGACTTTTACAGAGTAGTGTTTTAGCACCCGAATTGTTTAACATCTACTTGACGGCGTTTGACATGTTCTATGTGGAAACCGCCGTTAGGCCAAGACCCTCTAAGACTCAGTCTTGTATTTGGGTATACGCTGTTAAAATATATTTATTAAGCCCACTGTTAAAATTTGCAGAAGAATGTCGTCACAAGAATAATTGTAGCAATAACAGGGCTGTCGCTCTCTTATTCTGCGGGTGAATACGCGTGTCCACTTTGGCACCATCACATAGCCCTGAACGAGACCTGCAGAATAATAACTGGCTGCTTTAAAACAACTTCGTTAAATCGACTTTACTCTCCGGCACAGCTCCATTTTGCGTCAGAACAGAGGTAGCTTGTGCAATGGAGAAACAGTGACAAGAAATTATTTTCTTGTTTGCAGAGCCGGAGGAGTTTAATGAGATTGGAGACTGCTGCAAGTGAGGACACCTGTTTGGCTAGAGAGCAATTTGGCAGATGAAGTTTCTAACTCCGTCGGATTTCCCTGCAGTTAAAAACAATTGCCTAATGATACACTCTGACGTGGTCAAATTGTCCCAACGACAGCCAACAGGTTGGCAGCTGCAGGAAATATGGTAAAGCGGGGCTTCCTTCAGCAATCAAAAGTTCATTGCGACTGCAGGGTTTCACCTCAAACCATGGAGCACCTGCTTTAGGGTTTCCTGTGTCCATTTGTGTGCACTATGCAGGACTTGAAAGTAGCGTCGGACAGCGCTATAGCTGTGGCCAGGTTTTGGGAATAGGATATCTGAACTTTACTCAAAGAAGAAGAAGAAGTGCTTAACCATAATGAATGAACTCGAGAAATGAGTGGTGGATTGTTACCTATAAACATCTTCCAGTACGTATAGACTGTTGCCTAGAGCTTCATTCGTTGTTGTCGACTATGATAGGATTCTCGCGCGCCTTATTCACATTGTATGATCCGCGCTAACTCAACGAAGTGTCGTAAAATCCACGCCTAAATATCTGTAGCGTACATAAATATTTTCGGCCAATAACTTGGGCCATAAAAAACGCGTGCACGTCATAAAAGCGCTACGCTTACCATAGCCAGTGCATCCGTGCAGTCGTTTCACCGGGCATTAATTACCCGCCCACTTAATAGGCCTTGCCACAATATACGAGTATTTATTATTACGTAACATCGTTAATTTAAATTTGCAAATATGAGTTAATGATGCTATGCTATGTTATATTATAATCTGTTATCATTTTATCAGTTCAAAGTTGCTTCAAAAACGCTTATTCTATGTAGTCTTGAATATCGTATGAAATATAAGCATAATTTTGGAAAGATAATTTCATTATTTTCTTTTACAAATTTCCTTTGGTGTAATGACAAAGAGATGAACAACATTAGTTTACAAATTACTTTTTATCTATGGTGGTAGTCATAAAAGAGGATTTTTGATGCAGCTTATGTATATCGAGGTAACTTTTTTATCGCGGTAATTTTTCTTTAGCTTTTTTCGTGTGTATTTTATAAGATAATAATTTTAAGTATCAAACTAATCTCTTGAATCACTTCTAATCCTGAGATCGGAACCCGAAAATATATATTTTTTAGAAGCAGGCACATTTCTATACATATTTTTCTTTGAATATGCTGAAAATGTTTGCACATCTGATTTACAAGTTCGGATTATACTCTCGATACGAGTAAAGTGTGATTTCAAAAGAGCGCGTATTTTCAAAGTCTTAATTCTTACACTATGTAGGTGTCAAACAAAATAAATACCTACACAAATTGTTCTCAAGGGATACAAAAGCTTTCTTTTTATCAAATATTTTTCATATTTCATTCTTGTTTGTGCAAAGGCTCTTTCAGACCCTTATAAGACAGACTGTCTGATACTATTCTGCAGATCGTCAACCATAAATATCATGACTGGAATCAAAACTCTACTCTTTTCCGGAGTTCCAATTTTTGAAAAATATTAAGGTCCTATTTGGAGTCGGGCGGAATGGGACATGCCATCACCAAGGGAGAATATTCTCGCACACTCCTCTATCGACAGGACATGGAACGTTGCGGAATTCAATACGGGTGAGTAATAAAACGCGCCTGTTGACACCACTCCGTCGCAGTATAGTTGCGACTTCATTCCAGTTGGTAAATTTGTCGAGGGTCCAACCGAAATTGCGAGCTTATTGCGTCCACGGCTTGTTTGTATGGTCGGTCAAAGCTTTGTAACGGCAAGGTATACCAATTGAATAAATGTCGCAATATAATGACAGTTTGCTGGCGGCTCGCTGCAGTCAGTTTTAAACTATTCTCATCACGGAATGTAAACAAAGAGATCGATGTTGGTTATGGTTTATTTGTATCGTTAGTTCACGTTGCACGCCGTAGCAACTTTCGTAGTCATCATTTGCTACGGGCTACGTATAACTGCAGTATAAGGAGTACTGTGACGATATTTTTGTAATGATTGTTTGATCTGTAGATATGAAAAATTGGGTGCAAAATATGTTATGGATAAATATATCATTAAATTCAATACAATAACGCTTAAATTTCGTTTCTTATTCGTTATCTCCAAGAGCGGGTTCATGTTTATGAATATTTGGATCATAGTTTAATTAAGTTAATCAATGGCATTTTGAAGGTAAAATTTATCAGATATACTAGTATATGAAATATAGAGAAATACATTTTTGGCTATAAATTACCGCGTATGATTTTATAAAATTGCCAATGAAAAGTATAAGTAAAGTAGTGATGAAATGTAAATCCAGTATAATATTTGTTTGACGCAGTTTGAAATTCTGTTCATTACTAAATTGCTGCCTAAAGTAAGGTAAGGTAAAGGTTAAGACGACAATTATTATATCTATCCAGGGTATTCTATTCATAACAGTGCAAACATATATTATATACTCATAAACTATATCTGTTTGTATTGTTCTGGGTGTTTCTATTAATAATTTTAATACCTGTCCAGAAAGTTATAAAATAAAGGAGTAACAACCATCAGAGGAGCCGTGCTAGTTTGCACGCTAAAATAATATTTTGAACTAGGGTCCTTGTTGATAGTTTGGCAGTACAATTTCTTTCAGACCAGTTAGTTTTAAATTTTATACATACAACCAGGTCGTAATATTCTATTTTTATTTCATAAACCGTCAAGGTTAATGAATTGTAATCAGTAAATCTTGTATTGTAGTGTGCCGTCACCAGAACGTGTGACGACAATTGACGTCACTTCTTCTCTTCCTGCAGGTGCCGTAAGTAGGGCGAAACATTCAACCCAAGAAATGGTAGGTAGTTGCGCTCTCTTAGTACATACCTAACCATTAGTAAGTACAGTTATCTTCAAGAGATTATAAACCATAGTGAAGTAAACCATAGTCAAGTAGGCCTTGAGTCGAATTGTTTTTTTTTTGTAGGATAGGGGCAAACGAGCGCCCATGGACATTTGCAACACCAAAGGAGCTACACGATGCGTTGCCGGCCTTTTAAGCAAGAGTACGCTCTTTTCTTGAAGGTCTGCAGGTCGTATCGTGGGATGTGACGGGCTGTTAAAGTTAAAACATAAACTTAAAGCTAAAACTTTAAATAAAAAAACGCTTCTTTTATTAGTTCATTAAACTTCACTCGATTTCTGACTCGAACGTTGGACTTATCTTCAGTTACAGAACGAGTATAAACGTAATAATACGTATTCCGTTCCGCTTAAACGTTTCGAGGAGTTATTAAATTATGTTTGTTCAAGTGCAGAGCTTTGATAAACTTGCTGGTTGGATGCCGAGTGTACGAGTCGTGTAGTAGTGAAAACTTATTATTTATGATAAAGATCATATTTATATAAGAATAAAGTAGAATATAAATGGGATAACTTACTCAAATATCACATGTATAGCATGTCTTTCACAAAAAACACATTTGCTATCTCAAACATTCGTGTTAGATTAATTGGTAACAGTCATTGGTGTAATTTGGAATGTTTCTCGAAAGCATTGTGGTTTCTTGGCCTGGAGGAGAAACCTTTTATAGCTCTAATTACAAAACTATTTAATATTTAAGCTTATCCCTACATTTTACCATGTGGTGTAATGTTTGAGACGTCAGCTACTACCCCAAGGGATCCGGGTTTAATCCCCGGGCAGTACAAACATTTGTGTGCATGAACATGTATCTTTGTATTGGTCTTGGTGTTTCTATGTACAATATGTATATATTTAAAAAAATATAAGTACATATGTTCAACCGTTGCTTGGAACCTATATTATAGGCTTATGCATAGTTTGGGACTAGATGGCGCTATGTGTATGTCAGTGGATATTTATTTATTATTATTATTTATTTTGGTGAACTGTCGCCTTCCTACCGGAGGGCTGAGGTTCAAATCCCGACACGTACCAATGTATTTTCGAATTTTCGAAAATATATGTACGTTATCCGACGCTCTTACGGTGAAGGAAAACATCGTGAGGAAACCTTCATGCACGCCTGCGAAGAGATTCGAAGGTTGTGTGTGAAGTCGTCCAATCCGCACTGGGCCCGCGTGACGACTAAGGCCTAATCACCCTATACGGGTAGGCTCGTGCCCCTCGGTGGGGACGTTTAATGAGCTGATGATGATGATGATGATTTTGGTGAACCAGTTATAATGTCCCAGGCAGGGCACAGTCGTCCGCCCTTTGGGAAGATTAAGCTGTAAACCATCATGGGGCCTAATGCGGATCGGTGGGTGTTGTGACTGACATATTAAGATAGTACTCGGGACCAACTTAGCGTACTCTTCGGATGCTCTAAACAATTCGTGGAATTATTCCATCCAAAACCAATAAATTCATAATTCTAGAGGTACAATTAACTAAAATGACATAAATAGAAGAGATAATCAACACATTCAAATACTTCTAAAGAAATAAGTCAGTTATACAAAACCCACATAAAAAAGTAACATTCAAGAATCATCATTATCATGATGATGAACATTCAAGGATGGAATTCATAAAATGTGTTTAAAGTATAAGAGCAAAATATTGATACCAAATAAAGACCCAAACTACTCACACATAAGAAACAAGAAACCGAGATTCCCCGATCGCGTTCTTGGGCTAAGTTAAATGTAGTGTAAACAGAGGTAGTTAACGCAACGCGAAGCGGTACTAAATTCCCCACTAGTGCCAGCCGACCGTAAGTCATGTCACCTCCCGTCGTTCATACCCTAGCGAAAAAATAATAATTTTACGCGTCCTTACGTGGTGCACCGTTACAATTATTTCACCCAGATAATAAAAAAAATTCATAGGGATAATATATTTATTTAAGGTTAAAGCAATAAACTCTACGTAAAGCTTATAATTATTGTAGTGATAATGGTGTTGGAGGTCCCAACCTGGCAACAAATATTAAATTCACTGTGATGTGTGAGTTATGATTCACTCTCTCCCACACACTAAATGTAATGAAGAGTACGATAGATTATGGTGTGTAATGAAAATAGGGCACAGGGTAGGCGTATCCTAAGTCGGATCAGGAGGACTCCTAATATTTTGTATCTATATATGGTATGCATTTACGTAAACAAAACTGCAAGTTTTTAAAATAATTATATGTAGGTATTAAAAGCGGCTGTTATGATAAGAAAAATACGAGTATGAATTATATATACATGAGTTAATCAACATAACCCTTTGAACGCCACGCTAAAAAACGCATTGCCCTGTTGTGGATGCTACAGCTCAAAATAAATAAAAATACCAACGAAAAATAAAGTAACTACAAATCGTTTTTAAAAACGTTTATTTCACATTTTTAGGAGCCCGTTTTTTGTCACGTATACATGACGTTGGCGTACAGGGTACGCAAGCGCTTGTCGTGTTTAGACGACGTTGGCGTTCAAATGGTTAATAGAGTAAATTTTTGAACAATTCATATCCCCAGTATATATACCAACATCATTTTCTAACTGACGAACAAAAATACACTTTTTTCCAACTTTGGAAGTGTCTCTCGCGCAAACTATTCCATTTATAAATAATGATTTTACAAACCTCGATATCATTTTTCAAGAGCTACATACTGATACCCCACAGGGGGATGTACGATGAAAAAAATTTAGATTTTCAGTTCAATGAATGGGAAACCCTAAAATATATAATTATTTTAAAACCTAATAGCGGTTCACAGAATAACATATACTTACAAAGTTTGAATAGTGTAGTGCTTATAGTTTCGGAGAAAAAAGGGTGTGACATACGGACGGACACACTGACTTGACGAATCTATAAGGGTTCCGTTTTTTGCCATTTGGCTACGGATTCATATTTCATATTATTTCATACCTGTAACTGAGTGGCCAATAAATGCTTTTGTTTCTTTTCTTCTTTTTTAAAGTTATATGATTATGGCACGAATAAAATCTTTTAACTTTAATCTTGATGCTGACATTACTGCATATCAATTACCTATAATAAAATAACCAGTAAGCCTCTTTAAGTTCTAGAAACCACCAATATGCAGTACGGAATATTTCCCGCAATATCTCAAGGCAAATCTGGCATTACCAGGATGGCGCGATGTGAACGACAATTTATTAAGAAAATTCGCGGGGAGTTTTTAGCGAACGTTTGATAAAATATATCGCTGGCCTTGGGAATAGTTTGCTGCAAATCTTTTACGTTTATGTTTGTGTTGCATTGAACACATTTTGGTCAAAAATATAACCTAACTAGATGACACGAAGCGAGACTCGAGATAATATATTTTAGTAACCCGTCTAACAATCGACCAATGTTCCTTGTCATGGCAACCGGACGCGCTAGTGGCTACGGTATTTGCGCTATAATTGTTTATTAACTTAAGGGTAAATCTTATAAACCTTAAATTAATATTTTACAAAGACTTCTCTTTTTGCACTACTGGTGTCAACATAGTTAAATGAGCAAATGGTGAGAGCAGTTCTAAGGCTATATTTAAATATAATATGATTCATCTTTTTTATATAAATGTACTCCCTGCTTTGAATACCTAAGGCAATTGTAAATTTCCGTTTGATAATTTTGACTATTTGACTTCAATGACGAAGCAATTTTCATTCGCTTATTTAGCAAATAACAAAATACCAACCAAATACGAGAAATATCCTAACTTGGGAATATTGTAAACACCATAATTGAAGGTTATCGCGAGACATATAGTAGTAAATTTATTGTTTGGGGAAAGTATTATTCCCATTCATTCTTTGGACACGTATTACAAATTATAATTTTATTTACTTTTTTACTAGGTAGTAAACATGGTACTTAGTCGTCTAGGTAGGTACCACCGCAGTGCCAGATATCGTCCGTGAAGAAGTGTTTTGCACTTCTGTGGTTCGGGATGAAGACACTGTAGCTAGTAAAATTAGCGGGTCTAAAAGACCTAATATCTGTCGTTGCATCAGTGTTGGCGAATAAAAACAGGTCATGGTCAGGCACACAGACATCCGAATATACAATTAGACTGGACAAGCCGCCAAGTTTATAGGCAGTCCCAGTGTCGCAATTTCTTTTCGGTTCTTACCAGTGAAAAGTTATTATATTTCTTGGTAAATTTACTGATTCCTTGCGATAATGGCATGTTACAATTGCACAGGATGGCATTTTTAGGAAAAAACGGTAATTTCTTCTAATATTCGTGCGTCTTGACTCGTCTCACAGAGCGTAAACTGGCAGCCAGTGTATGCTCGTTGAGCTTACATTTGTCGCACTTAAAAACGCGGTTTGCCCTATCTCCTGTATTGGGAAATCTGTGGTCAGGCATAACAATACCTAAAAAAAAATAGTTTTAGGTAGCCAACATACAATGACAGGTTCACACGAAACAGGTACGAAAGAGTTTTCTACTCCTGTCAATTTACAAGACGAAGGATATTTGATAATACATTTTTATATTAGTTTGATTAGAAAGTATCGGATATTTGTTTCAATTTAAAATATCTGGGTACGACAGAGACCTATTTGTCAGAAATGAAACTATGCAGTGATCGACGCCAGACAGTATTCGATTGTCTCCCTAGAGGGTTAGTTCCGCGACTGCGACGACTGGATAACTTTTGTTCAAGCGACGACAAAGGCCTGCTTTTAACAGTGGCTTGATCCACGAGCAAACATTACCGTTTTTCGCTCGAAAATAGCTTAAAGAGCCGTCTCGTTATGCAATCACAGAATTGCAATTAAGAATTGTTGATAACTTTTAAACACTAGTTGTAATATTTAAATAGATATATAAAGCTCTCGGCTAGGTCCCAGAGAGTTAGGCAGAGATGATGGAGCATCACATTGTGCGGCCATGACATACTTCTCTAGCTTCATTCACATCCATCAATTGGTTTATGTTATTCGTCCTGCTTGGGACCCCAGCCTTTTGACGGACTTGACAAATTTGGACGAGGTAAGTCCTCTGGGTCGTCCCCGTCTCGTGTACCCTTCCACAATCGCACAATAACACTTTTGTAAATATTTGTATTAGTATATAGGATAGGATTATTATACAATATTATCCTAGGTTAACAAGGCTGGAAGAGTCTTGGCAAGTACGAGTTTAATTTGCCATTCACAATACAATTGGTTTTAAAATAAATTCATTTCTAATAATTGCACATCTTGAATTTGATAATATGTAAAGTAAGGAATGTTATTCTTGAAACAAATGATTTTGTAACACATGTTCAAAGAGGTTGAAGGAACACTTTTAAATAATACCAAAGATACATTATGTATACAGTCATCTCTTGAAACAATATAACAATTTATTATTGCTTTTCTAGTAAAAAATGCTGAAGATCTTTATAGTAAAACTGTTTTAAGATATGGCGGTAACCTCTCAGATCTTGAGTTAAACGATTGACAAAACGCCATAAATATGGTGATTTATATAATTTAATAAAACGACAATGAAACACCTTACTTAGTGCGGTTTACGGGACCTCTGGATGGCAAATGGAAGGATGATCAAAGTGGCCCAATATTGGTCGCATTATCATATTTAACTTGTGAATCCATATCGTCTCGATTTGAAAAAGAAGATAAGACGACAAATGTATCTATAAAAAACAAGTATAAATTAAATACTCAACAATAAAATACAACAAAGTATTAAATACGAAAATATAGAAAAGGCAAACGGCGAATAGCAATGCAAGCGAGATTTGCGCCTGACGGCTCGCTACATATGTGCAGTTCAAAGCTTGTAAGCTCCGGATCACAATAGACGTTAAAACCTCAATAGGGTAATATTTCCAATGTTGAGGAGTGTAGCGGGCTGTTAGTGAACCACGGATCGGTACATTATATTGCAATCTCCGTCTGCAAACACTCCGTATGTGCGTTAGGAAGCAATACTTATTCGTCGGCGCCCGCGGTTAACTCGTACTGAACAGGAATCTGCTCTTTCGTATTTAACCACTCCACCACTGGCTAGAACGCTCGGGTTGTCTTGTTTGTTCCTAGATACTTATATGCTTTCAACCGTTGACTTAATAAAATGAATGTTCATTTGTTTTGATGTGTTTAGTTTTGAACACATAAAAAGCGCTCTTTGATATTATCTGTGATATGTAGACACATGCATGTTAATGAAAATTAAGTAGCCTCAATACAGGCCAAGGTTATGGCGGGGTTTAAAGAAAAAAATACATAGTAATATAATCTCTGACTCGAGACTAATATTATTAATTATATTATAAAGTGCACAAAGAAGTCTTGCATTTCTACGCTGACGTATAGGGAGCCAATTAAGTTGCATTCGATGAGAGGAAATGTGATCGTATTTACGGAGACAGAAAATAAATCGAATTCAATTATTTAAAAGTCTTTCTAATTTATTCAGATGAGTTTCATAAAGGTCAGGGTAAGAGATATCAGTATAGTCAATTATGGGTAAAACAACTTAAATTGCTATGTAGAAGTAATCATCATCCTAATCTTAATATTTCTACTGCAGAACGATGCCCCCCTTAATGACTTCTTCGCGCACCGATCTCGAACAGTAGTTATCCAACTGCTTCCCGCCACACTTGAAAGTTCTAATACAATAATTACTATACAATACACATGTAGGAAAGTGCATAAATAAAAACAAAACTTAAAATGTATGTACAAAGATGGTGCACGAGAGAAGACTCTTTACTAAGCAACCATAAAATGTTATTATAAACCACAATACTACGATTAAAATGTATTTTGTGAAGCTGAAAAACAGAATACAATTTTTCTTTAAAAATTTCAACGAAAATTCAATGAGCTATACCTAAATAATGCTTATCTTTTCATTTAATCGTAATAAATGATCACGTTGCTTTCTTCAGTCAATTTATGTCTTTCAAGCTCGTCGTGGTTTTGTGTTATTATTGGAAAAAGATTTTTATGCCCTTGCCGAGTAACGCGATTCTGTTGTAGATTTTCTAGCACTACAGTAAAACGTGTTACGTTGTTTCATATTGTTTTCATGTCACAATGGCGCGTTGGTTTCGATTTTTATATTTTCACATCGTACATCCTTGCTTAGGGCATTACGCTTTTTAGATATCGATGTGTAATGTGTTATGCATATTCGTTTAAGAATAAAAATATGAATAAGATAACACAAACACTTCATTTTTTAAGTAAGTGATTCTAAAACATTTGGACAGTCGTAACTTTAAGAGAGCCACTATGATGCTACTGACCATATAACAGGATGAGGTTTAGGGTCTTAAGTAATCTCACACAAAAGGTGAAACTCAACACAATGCCCTTTTCACGTAAGTTTTCTGTGAGCTCTTTGTATCACTCCGGTAGAGCTAGCTCATCTTGTCAAAATATGGATTACCCACATATCGTCATCATCATTATCAGTCTATAGCGGCCCACTGCAGTGCACAGGCCTTCCCGCACAGCATAGCTATGGGGAGATTGGGCTGTAGCCCATCACGTGGGCCCAATGCGGATTCGACCCATATATACAATTGAACTATATAATGAAATTAATAGAAACGTAATTACTAATATAGCTATAAATAAAACCTTTCTAGGACCTTTATTTAATTTTAATGTTTCTTTAATGTATTACAGCTTAAACATTGAAATACCAACAGAAGAGAGAATTTGAGTACAATCGGGTCTTAGCAGATTGTTATTGAAAAAGTGTCCATGCAATATTGTTTAAACTGTCAAACATGTTATCATGGCGCGTGCATTATGCATGTTGCTGGATTGTTATCAAGACGAAGTATTGAAAATAACATTGATCATCTAGCGTAGTAGCTTACATACTTTATACGTAGGTTTTTAATATTTTTATGCACTAGGTGTAGAAAATAAACGCGTAATTTAAAAATTTTATGTTACCAACAAATACTAGATGTACCAAATTTTCCTATTTTACATACTCGTATGTTCTTACTTTGTCAAATATTGGACGAAAGAACATAAATAACCGTGTTAACAACGAACCAACAAAACAATTTCCACCACTGCCTGTCATTGGAAACGTAAGAGTACTCATGTTAACCATTATCTACTTAAAACGTTGCTACACGATTACCAAAATGGAAAATACAGAAATTAAGGCAAAGTTTCGGCGGGTGCCTCTTTTATGACGTGTTCTTATCTCCAGCTGTGTCGCGTGTGGGTACGGCACAACAAGACAAGTTTAATTTTGCATATGAAATTATCCAGCGTTTAATTAATGACTCGTATTATGATAAGCATAAGATACAAAATGAGCAGTTACTCGTGGAAGGTGAAAATAAAGATTGCTTTGTAGTTCTAGTACAAGTGGTGGTATTGTGTATTGTTTGCCAGAGTCGCCGATATATCTCGAAAGTTTTGCGTTGCAACGACGCATCGCTACAGGCCTTTGTGATTCTACTTTATTATACACGGGGAGCCGGTGCATTCGTTATGAAATTTGGAAGTTTCATTCTCTTTTACTCTTGCAAAAACATAAGTCGATATATTTTTTCATGATTAGGGTATTCGTTATTCACAAAAACGTTAGCAAAATTCGATATATATTATTCCAATTGTTGTGTCTTTGTTTATTCGAATTAGTTTTATCTATATTATCTATCTTATTACCAACTAGAATATTCATCAAGAAGTTTTCAATAAATCTTTAAGAAAATGGTCAGCCCGCTGCCATTTTAGTTACTAGTCTGAAACTTTTTTCATTGTCATCACTGAAATATTTAAAGCGTCATTTATAAAAAGGCTATTCATCACAACACAATATTCAAGCTCTCTTTGAATGTTCGTAATCGAAATAAAACACAGTTTGATTAAAGAGAGTGCACTGCGCGATTTGTTTCTGCAATGTTTTGACCAATTTATAAAAATGCAAAAAAATATATACGTAGATATTTTCTAACAAAAATATCACTTGCCCAATTTTATATTGTAAGAAAAATGGATGAAATATTTTGTTTTTATAATAATTATTCGAGTTTTTTTTAATGTTACAAGTAAACGGGACGGTCTGCTGGCTCACCTGGTGGTAAAAGATACGCTTGACCTGTAATAACAACCGACAGAAACTGTAATGATGGAAATTAATAACAGTAAGTAGTCATTATTCTCCATCAATCCCCAATGAATTTGAGGTTTCAACCTACAAAAAACCATTAATCGCTGGGCTGAGCTAGGGAGCACTTTAATAAATAAGGGAATGTCCAGCATAGGAATTTTTGCCTGTAGTAGTATATATAACAATAATTAACTTTCCACAGGATTCACTGTAAGACTTAGAATAATATCGTCTTCTAAAATGAGCATCTGCAATATAAAAGACGCACAATAGATGCAGATGTAAAAAACAGAAGTACAATTACCTTTTAAACGCCTTAACTAATTAGTAAACCTTAAGTAACGAGTGAGAGAAATACTTAATGTTATATATTGCAATTGATACCACCTTTTGTTCATATGTATTAGAAAATGAGTCTTCAAGTCTTGATATTCGCGAAGTCAAAGATGTATGAGTAATATCAAGCAGTTCCGCTGTGGTAAAATGGTTTAGGCGGAATCACATTAAGCACCGCTATAAAAACCAATGCTCCCCACACGCTCGTTACAACTCAAAAAGAGATTCACATTCGTATCGAACGCGTGCGTATTCAAGTCTATCGGAACGTTACGGTTTGATATTTGCGGAATAATTTTAGAAACAACGAGATCGCAGCCCGAGCACTGAATTCCCTTTAATACATATTCCGCGGGGATTGCAATGTTTGTTTCAATTTCCTCCGGCGCGCTGCCGGCTTCTATTTCGTGGCTCCGTGTTTGGCGTTAGTATTCTTGGATAATGGACAGGTCTCCGGATTTACATTGTGGACACCGTCTGTGTCCACTAAGTGAATTAAACGTGGCGATTCACTTTTGGATATGTTATCTAGCGGCTACATTGACATACATCTGAGTACTTAACATTTATGTTATAACTAACAATGTTAGAGTTATCTGTTATGTTATATCTGTATTCATCCATATGTCTGTGATTCCTTCTATGCATCATACGTTATTATATTTTATTTAGATATTTTGACAATAAGGATATATACTTATTAAATATTTACTTTATTATTTGGGCATATGCCCAGAAACATCAGGTATGGTCAATATCTAGTGATACATTAGGGGAATACTGTACATCTTTTAGTCTGCATGACCAATTCAATATATTATGATAAAAAATGCCTAAGTTTCTTGCGTCGTTCATAAACAATCCTACTCGTGTCGTAAAACGTGTTTGCCGATATCCACTCTATCTATAATTTTAGGGACAAGTTTAAGTTTTGCAAGATAATGGTTATGGTTTGCCAAAGTAGTACTCGTATAATTTTTTTTTTTTACATATGTAAGCTGATTCTTGTAGTGAGTTATGTTAAATAATGCAAATTGCATATGCTTCAGATTATTTTCATTGTAAAATTCTTTTCGCAATTTGTTGTCCCAAAAGCCAAGTGCAGCGCGCTTTCATTATAATAAGTTCTCATTTATTCTGGCTGGCGAATGCCATGAATGATGATATATCTACGTGTGTCTCTAACATGTCAAAGTTTGCTCTAGAATTTCCTGCCTCAAATTGCGACCCGAATGTTGCTTGGTTTTATGACATCGCACACAAACTCTGTAATTACCGTTCTCGTAATAGAGTGGAACATGTTAGTATTTTGTGATTTATCTTTCTAAATACACATAATGATGAAGGAATATGGAAATTTATAGTGATTTATTGGTATGTGAGTTTGGGATATCAACTATGTACGCCACTATATAAGCATAGTCAGTAGATAAATTTTTATATAAATAATAAGTTGTTGGATTTAAAAATGTTGTTTTTAACTTTGTTTAACAATGAATGTTGTAAGTGTTTTCTGAATAAAATTTACTTTACTTTACTTTACTAAATATATTGAAAATTAACATTATTTACCTGAAAAAAATTATATTGTTATTTGAAAGAGCGAAATCCCTTGATACTTGAATTTCTGCAAAATTTTGTCAAACTATATGGATATAATAATTTTTTTTTATACTGCGAAGGGGTTGTTAAAAATTTTGAGTTGCAGATTTAAATTGTTTTAAACATTGAAGTATAGTAAACATATCTCATAGCACTGAATAGAATAATGGTAAAAAAAAATCTATTTTGTTTATTACTAAGTTTGCCCCGACAGAGTAATATGAATAATGTTTGCTGGGTCATCTCAATGTATGCCTTTCTATCATTCTTGTATTTACCAAAATACCTTGGCGCTTTAACTCGTATTGTTTTCGTAAAACTTAAAATTATTTCAAAATAAATGGCTGTAAAAGATGACGTTGAAATATCAGTAATTTTTGTCATGTTCTATTATAGTTCCAAAACACGACGAGAAAATATTTGATATCCTCACTCTGGACATCTGAACCCTTAGTCAAAATACATTTGCGTTTTCTGTTACCATATACGGGGTAGGAATCTACTTAGTACGTTTATTTTTGTTACGTGGTCACTAGAGTACCAATAGTACCTAAAAGTCTTCAGTTCCTCGCGCTACGTGTTCATCAACTGCCACCTTAACTTTCCAACACTGAGTGCAGGTTTAATGTCTTGAATTCATTTTATTTTAACGGTTTTATTTACATCAAAAATATAAACGTAAAGTATAGTAGTAGTAAGTAAATATAGTATGGAGTAACAGTTTATTGACAATCCGTGTGGGTAAATGGTGGAGATGTTGGCTATAACAGCGAAGGTTCCTGGTTCAATTACCGGGACCTTAGATAAAATATAAACTAACAAACATTTGTGTTCCAGAACAAACATGCCCTGAATATTTATTGTATTCTAGGTATGTCTAAGGTTCTTTCTGGGTAGTAAAACAGGCTATACTATAGGTTGTTTAGTACGCGAGTAATCCTAGTTTTAAGCTCCTTACTTAAAATGTGATTAGATGGCGCAATCTGAATGTTGGTAAGTATTTATACCTGTATACATTTAATTGATGAGCAGTGTTGACGATCCGGGTTTGGGGTTTACTTTAAAATTCATCGTGAAGCACACTAAAGAGCGCATCAAAGCCAACCAAGGCTGCAAAAACAGTGTGTGGAACTGTCAAGGAAATGCCGGCGACATCGTCGTAAAGCCGCAGAGGCACGGTAATGGCTCCTCTACGCGATACCTGTCAGATGAGTGTCGGACTCGCGCTAGATTTGCGCCCGCACCCGATCCGTTGTAGTACATGTACTCCCAGTGAGTTTACACCCTAAAAGCATCACGTCGCTTATTTTGATAGAGCTCGTAATCAGCTTTGCATAAATAAAGTTTATGTGCTACTGTATTTTTTAAATAAGGCCGCGGCTTTATTGCCTAAGTGTTTGTGTAACTTGTGTTTTTTTAATTAATATAGAAATTTTGATCTTATTCCTTTTGTACCTACATTACATAGTGTGTAAGATAATGGTCACTATCATATCCAGTAACAAACCCTATTGTTACTTTGATAAACGGGCAAGTAATCAATATCAGTGCATAGCGTCAGTGAAAGATTATCTTTGACATTCAAAAGTGTTATTTATGAACCAAAATAACATTTATTAATTGTGGCTTGTAAATTGTTAAAAATGTATCACAGGTAATTTATTGCGGCCTTAATAATTGAGTATGCATTTCATCTTAACAAAGTTACAGAATTTCAAAAAACATCATTAAAATAAAATTTCATTTCCATATGAAAACGTTATTTATTCGAGTATAACTAAGAGTTGCCGAGATTGTCGAGATCTAAAATGACTGAAACATTTAGCTCCCGCTTAGAAACTCAAACTAGTTACTTATCTTTGACTCTGTTACAATACATAGGTTAACAATATACGCTCATAAGAACATCCTTGGTTAGGCACCAAGTCAAGCAAGCGGGAGTACTTAACACACGTTCCAACTATGAATAACTTGTAACAACAAAAGTTACTGCCATTAGTTCTGATAGCGCCGTATCTGTTTAATCCTATGATATAATGTTGTTACATTATATTAAACAGAATAATTTGATAATAGCCAAACATAATTTGCTTAGAAAAACCATTAGACTACTTATTAAGGCCTCGAAGTTGTCACAGATTGGTTTTGGTGTACTAGAGATACAAAAAGTTGTTACTAATTTTGTCCAAATATTGTAACAAATTGAACTTTTAATACTGTTTAATTTGTCATTAATTGTAGCTATACTACTGGTACTGGGCTTCGTATGTCAAAAAAAAGACAAGTCCAGTTGCATTCACTACTCTGTTCTAAACAAATAGTGCTGGAATCCAGTCCCTAATAAATAAAAGGTCCCTAAACAAAACTCTTTCTAATGCTTCTTATAAGTGCGTGTTTTTTTTTCTACTTTTACGTATTTGACACTCAATAATTAAAAATTTCATATAATATTTTTAAGCATCATCATTACAACCTAGAAAGTCTGCTAAACGAAGGCCTCCCTAATGATTTCCACGCGGACCGTCCCTTGCATTGACATCCCATCTGCTACCTGCCACCTTAACTAGATCATCAGACCATCTGGTTGGGGGTCGGCCTACGCTTCGTTTTCCGTTACGCGACGCACTCGAGAACCTTACCGCTCCATCGGCCATCGGTTCTACGCACTATGTGCCCTGCCCACTGCCACTTCAACTTGCTTATCCTGTGGGCTATGTCGGTCACTCTAGTTCTCCACGGATATCCGTGTTCGGATCTTATCGCGTAGGAAACACCTAACATAGCCCTTTCCATAGCACGTTGAGCACTTTAAGCCTATTTAAGAGCCCTTAGTAAGCGACCACGTTTCACTTCCGTATGTAATAACCGGCACACACACTGGTCGAAGACTTTCGTTCAGACACTGAGGTATTTTGACGAAAAGATCTCCCTTAACTTCCGAACGTTGCATTGGTTCACAGTAAATAATTTATTGTTGAATACTAAAAAAACCAAATGTATTAAGTTTAGTATGCCTAATGTAAGACAAGTAGAAACCAATATCACTCTTAATAATGAAAATTAGAATTTGTTAGTTCAACTGTTTCTTGGAATATGTATGATAATAGACTTCAGGGGGACCTCATATTGAATCTCTTGCTGGAAGGCTTAGTTCAGCGGCATATGCGGTTAGGAAAATAAGACTTCTGACAGATGTTGAAACAGCAAGATTGGTTTATTTTAGTTTTTTCATAGTGTAATGTCATACGGCATGTTGCTGTGGGGTGCAGCTGCTGACATACAAACCATTTTTGTACTGCAAAAAAGAGCAGTTCGCGCTATTTACCAACTAAACCCGTGATTCTCTTAGAGAACTTTTCAAAGAAATTAGTATAATGACAGTAGCGTCACAATATATTTATGAGAATTTAATGTACGTGCGTAAAAATATTCATATGTTTGATAAAAACTGTGATCTTCACAGTCTCAACACTAGAAATAGAAACAAACTTGCTGTTCCAAATCTACGGCTACACAAAGTGGGTAAATCTTTTGTTGGTAATTGTATAAAGTATTTTAATAAAGTACCACAACATATTGTTTCGATCTTCCTTACTTAAGTTTAAAGCTATATTAAAAGTACCCTTTGAAAAAAGGATATTACTGTGTTAACGACTATTTAGCCGATAACATTATTTGGTCTTAATGTGCTCGCATTGTGTTCCAAGTAAAAATAATGTAATTAGGATGATAATATAGAATTATATAAATTAGACATATTACAGCTATGTAAAAACGAATAGTATTATATATTTTGACTCGAAATGAGAACATTGTAACCCCATTTGTTTTAAAAGAGTAACTACACGAGTTTCTTGCCGGTATCTTCTCGGTAGATAACAACCTCCCGAACCGGTGGTAGATATCATTAAAAATAACTTCTTGACGATTCAAAAGTGTCATGTAATGATTTATTTGAATAAAACATTTTTGAGTTTGAGTTTGAGTTTTGCCCATCCTAATTGGATTCGACGCGAAACCTCCTGCTCGAAGTTGGACCTACCCATTTGAACTACTTGTCCCAGGATACATATTCGTCTACAACTTCGAGTTCAGAACTTCCAACTGATATTGGTATGGGCACAACATGGATATTAGACATGACTTTCGTCTTGTCCATGTTCATTTTAAGACCCACCTGTTGCGAAGCTCTGTTAGGGTATTGAGCATAGTACCTAAATCCTCCATGGATTCTGCCATGATTACTATATCATCGGCAAATCGAAGATGAGTGATGTACTCGCCATTGACGTTGATGCCAAGTCCTTTCCAATCGAGCAGCTTAAACATATCTTCCAATGCAGCTGTGAACAGTTTCGGAGATATAACGTCTCCCTGTCTCACTCCTCGGTGCAATTGGATAGGTTGTGTAAGCTCTTCATGTACTCGGACTGACATAGTGGCGCTCTCGTACAAACTTCTCAATACTTCGATATAGCGGTAATCGATATGGCACCGTTGGAGGGCTCACGAAGCATAGCCCAAGTCTCGATCGAATCGAAGGCTTTCTCATAGTCCACAAACGCCAAGCATAATGGCCGATTATACTCTCCGGTCTTCTGTATAACCTGCCGCAGCGTATGTATGTGGTCTATGGTGCTGAAGCCTTTGCGGAACCCGGCTTGTTCGGGAGGCTGGAAGTCGTCAAACCTACTAGCGAGACGGTTCGTGATGACTCTAGAAAACAGCTTGTAAATGTGACTCAATAGCGTGATGGGTCTATAATTCTTCAACAAGGTTTTGTCGCCTTTTTTGAAGAAGAGCACCACCACGCCATTGCTCCACACTTTAGGCGTCATACCATCACGGATTACGGAATTAAAGAGCTTCTGAAGGGTCTTAAGCACTGGCGTGCCACCTGCTTTCAAAAGCTCTGCGGTAATTCCGTCTCCCCGGGAGCTTATTACTTTGAGCTGTTTGAGAGCCATCCTAATCTCGCACAAAGTGACCTCCGGGATATCCTCAGATAGGTGACGGGTTAACTTAGCTCTCGGGTCTTCGGCTAAGTTTGAAGCGGGAATCTGTGTAGCGGTATATAACTCGCTGTAGAACTTCTCAATCTCCCTCAAAATCTCTGGTTTGATGAGACTACATTTCCGCCGTTGGTCTTCAAACTAATCAGCTGGCTTTGCCCAATAGACATGTTCCTCGCAAACACCTTCGAACCTCTGTTCTGTTCTATTGCCTCTTTAATACACTTTGTATTAAAGTGACGAACATCGCGTCGCAAGGAACTGGATATACGTCTATTGAGCTGCCGGTATTGTGACGCATCGTCTGAAGACTGCAGCTTCATCTGTCGTCTTGTCGCCATGAGATCGAGAGTCTGTTGAGATAGTTTATTGGGCCTTAATTTGCGTTGTCCTTGCAAAACTTAGACCCAACTGATTGCAGAGTTTCCACTACCCGCTATTAATTTCGTCCACTGTTACGCAGCTCTCTAGGCATTCAAAGCGATTCTGCAATTCGAGTTGAAAGCTTCGGGGTTATGGATTTGAATCACGTTAGGTCGGAGCGTAGACTTCATCAGCGAGACCTTCCAGTTGAACATTTATATTTAACGTGCCTCTCACCATACGGTGATCGCTACCGGTTTTAACCCTGGCGATCACAGAGATCGTTAAATATATGTCTTCTGGTGGTCATGATGAAGTCAATCTCATTTCGTGTGGAACCATCGGGACTCAACCAAGTCCACTTCCTCTGCGGCGGCTTCTTGAAAAAAGAGTTCATCATAAAGAGTCCCTCTTTTTCCATGAAATCGGCCAGCCGCTGTCCCCTGGGGTTCCGATGCCCAAATCCATATTGCCCCACTTGCAACTCACAATCATTCGAATGCCCAGCCTTGCGTTGAAGTCTCCCATGACGACCGTAAAGTGTGTCTTGGAGGTATGCATAGCTCTGCTAATATCATCATACATAACCTCCACTTCATCGTCGGAGTGGATGAAGTCGGTGCGTAAACCTGTATCACCTTTAGCGCATAGCGCGGTGATTCTTAATACAAGGTACGCTACCCTAGCTGACACACTTTCGATCCCCACTATGTTGTTGATGAGAGACTTATGGACGAGAAACCCGACACCACCCTGGGATAGCTGGTCGCCCTCACGGTAATAGAACAGGTTGCCGGATTGCAGTATTGTGGTGTCCTCCCCTGTCTTCGGACTTCACACAAACCTATTATGTCCCAATGCAACCTGTCTAACTCCGTTTCCAGCTCCGTTTTAAGCATAAAAATACTTATTTCAACCGTATATATACGGTACATCACCAAAACAAAAAAATTGTTATCTGTTCCGGGTAATCTCTGATACGATTGGTCCGGACTTTTTTTGGGAGCTAGCTGATGTAATAAGGAAAAATATAGGCTACTATTATTTTAGAGAATACTTTTAATTTTAGAAAAATGTATTAATAAAATATGTAAAAATTACATGTGTGGTGTGGTGTTTTATTATGTAAAGCGTTAAATTACTTAAATTATCTTTTCTTATTCAAGATGTAGAATTATCCGTTTAATGAAGGAAACTCAATCATTCAATTAAATAGTAGTTCAAAGTTATTCATTATAGCATGAACTCGTTAGCATGGCTTACGCAATTCATTTAGATTTCCTTAACGTAGAGTTGCTTAGCTGTGGAAGCTCTAACGCCACTGAATTTCGATTGGTTTGACCTAAGCCTTTATACTCGTATGTAGGTAGTTTGCAATCAAAAGGGACATATTTTCATGACATTTTCTGTAATAGTTCTTACGTTTGGGTTTTAAAAGGGTTTTTCTAGTCGCGGAGCGTTGAGGGTTGAGCTCGTTTAATCGGCAACTGCATTCTCGCGTCTTCAAACGTGCTCGCGTCGTGGAGGTAATGCGAATATATGGTTTTTTATCTAACGAAACAGCAGTAAATATGTATGGCAAGGGCCATACATATTTGGTGGTACAAACCTTTTTTGGTGGCCTTGGCATCATTATACATAAAATGTTTTTGGTGGGCTTTCAGTTCTTTTTACAAATTGCTAGGCAGTCTTATTTTTTTCTTTATTACTTAGCAATAGGTTTTATAGTTACTGTCAATGTAAAGTCAGTCCCATGTAAAGTTTCATGTATTAATTCATAAAATTAGTGAAAGTCTCATTTAATATTCTCCCTTTACGTGATGGGGCTAAATATCTTTTTTAAGCTTTTTATGTAATCCAGGTTTAGTATCTTAAAATACATACCAAATTTCAGCTTTCCAGCACTTCCGGAAGTTGCCATTTTGATGATCATCAGTGTGTTAGTGTCACAGTGACGAAATCGGCATAATTTAGATATCAATTAAATTTAAAGTGATTTTGAGACTTTGTATGTTTAATTAATTTGTTATCGCATTGTATCCTGAGAATAATGAATTAGTGGTACACGGAAAGCATTTCTAGAGAGTTAAAAAACGACGAAACACTTCGAGAAAAGTACATTTTGAAATTTCTGTCACTTTTGCTAACTGCTTCCGTTAATCTTAAGCTTCTTTCATTACTCTTAAGCTACTTCAAAGACCAGAGCACGGATGCTATTATTTCTGATATCATTGCTTTATAGTTTAATTTCCATTTGCTAGTCACTTGTAAACTAAACACTAGACTACGCCAATAGCTAAAAATTCAAACAGTGGAATTTAAAAAACAAATCAGAAATGCACACCAAATGGAGTACTCTGAACCAGAAAGCAAAAAGGCATTTTCCATCCAACTTTTCAGCTCGATTTCCACGGACCGCGCCCGTCCGCAGTTCAATGAAATTCAGAATTCTATTCCGATGCAGTGTTAATGAATTCGCATAATGAAAACTCCACTTTTAGAACAAAGTTCGTTTCAACGTTAACAAATCAAATGTCGTTGTTATACGTTACTAATTTCTCGGTCCGCGGCATACAGTTGACGGCTATTATTTTGGCCCGGGGGTATCAGTTAATCTTAAAAGGAGATTTCCTTTCCCTACAGAATCTGTGCATTTTTAAGATATTAATGAAAGCGTTGTAAATAATTTAGTGTTTTTCATAAAATTAATACAGCATGTATTTAAAATGCGGACTGTTCATGCAACTTTTTATTGACACAGTAATCCTTAATAATAGAAGGGCAACTTCAAGTATTAAAAATTAATTTAGCTGAGTGATTTTTTGTGTTTTCCAAGTTGACCTTGTTGGCGGCGCAAACAAGCGGTTGCGAAGTTCGGGGGAGCCCCGAGTTAGTTCTGCGGGAACTAAGATGAACCCCTGGGCGATACTAAGTTTGGGCACGTATATTGGAGCTAGAATGGATGTTTGATGAGTACTTCATACGATCGTGTTTGCCAACAGTGACGAGTTGGATTGACCGCAAACTGTATGTTTCTGTAGTTAGTTTTAACTGTACCATAGTATATATTTTTGAAATATGATAAATTAGAATTGCACAAGACTAGAATTTTTGATTCGAAAGTCATAGACTCTCAATACCTAAAGTGGATTACAGCAAGAAGTTGAAGGAAATTCTTGCTATCACTCGTTTGAATTTATGCGTATATATATTTGGCCCCACCTACTACTATGTTAATATTGGGTATTTCCAAATCTCCCGAGAACCTTAAAAAAATTACAGCAATAAGAAGTACGCACTAAATTTCAACATTTTTTTGC
This sequence comes from Leucinodes orbonalis, assembly GCA_019425675.1. Taxonomy (NCBI): domain Eukaryota; kingdom Metazoa; phylum Arthropoda; class Insecta; order Lepidoptera; family Crambidae; genus Leucinodes; species Leucinodes orbonalis. Next base: position 41,921 of record PQWD01002248.1, on the reverse strand, counting down.
AGGTTATTTTCTATAGTCAGTCAGTAAAAGTTTCTGATATGAGTCGGACGATTTATATGAAATTTATACTGTTCTGGGTATACGATGAAAGTCAAAATCCATTTGTTCAAATCAGGCTTACAAAAAGCACTTATGAACGTTAAACAAAATACAATAAAGCATTTAAAATACCAAAGAAAAGTACAAACATGATTTCGATACTTTAACTAATAGCTAATTTTTGCAGCAAAAATATTTTATTAATGTCGGCCGCCGAGCTCCACAACACTAGACCATACGATGTATTAATTAATGACACTATGAAAATAATAAAAATAAAACAATCTTGCTGTTTCTTCATCTGTCAAGAGCCTTATCTTCCTAACAGCATAAGCTCCCGAGCTAAGTCTACCAGCCAGTTATTCAACGTGAGGCCCTCAATGTAGCGTTGAATCTAAAGTTATACCAAGTAATGCAGTCGAGTTCACTAGTTCCACTTGACCATTATTCAGAATCATGTTGGTCTCGACTTGCTTGACAGTGGGCATAGTGGTTTTTATATATTTATTTTTTTAGCATTAAAATATTGTTACGAATTGACGTAATTAAAATGACATTTAATATGGCGGCTTATATGTGACGTCAGTTCACCATAGAGTATGATATGCGAATTGTCAAATAGCGAAGAGTCTAGTATGTTCTAGATATTTCGCGAACTATGTAGAATGACGTCGACGCTTCGAGCTTAGCAGGCGGACAGGTATATAAGGCGGGCCGATGGGTGCGCCGGGAGTGTTGTGTTCTACTCAAGAGCGAACGAAGAGCGAAGTACCTGCGACTACAAGGAAGAAGCGAGTGATAAAGCGATATCTAAGGGATCGTCGAGTGTGAGATAACAGTGTGAAGAGTTAAAGAGTGATTATAACGTGTGTGCGGACATTGTACGGACTCATTAAGTGTTGTGTTATAGTGTGCAGTGTTAATAACGGATTATAGTGCGTGCGTTAATTGACTAATTAGTAAGAGTGTAAGTGTAATTAGTGTTGTATGTAATTTATAGTGGTTAATTATTAAAGTGTGTTACCGTGTTATTCTTCGTATTTGGCAATAATTTATCCTGAACCCCCAGCTCGTAACAATATGTTAGCAGTGCACCAATGCGTAACTTATCGAAAAAAAACTCCAATTGCATCTTGCTTATCCATTTTATTTCTGATTTCACTAAATTTGGAGAGGATCTTTTATTCTACGCAAGTATTAAACATCCATGCTAGATGGGTGCTATGCTATCAATAATTACTTTTATTACATGGAAAGAAATACTCCATAGATCTTCTGTTTTTTTAAATATTAAATTCCTTAAAAAAAAATGATGCTTACTCCAACTAAAATGAAGGAAAGAAGAAAGAAAGAAAAACTATTTATTGACCTTTACAATAAAAAATACACAGTCGAGAAAAAACATTACATATTAGTACGCACTTATTTTTAAAATAAAACTATAAACAAAATAAAAGGTCAAAGGGTTCCGTCTCAGCAAAATGTTTAATCCTTAAGATGAAATTTAGAAAGACAGAAAGACACGATTGTGTACAGTGTATTTGACATGATTATATATAGTGTTTAAAAGATGTTTTGACAGAAACTTCTTGAAGGATATGGACTTTGAAATACAAGTTGTGTTGTATTTAAAAGTTCATATTTAAAAATAAAATACTTCATTTTATTTATTTCACAAGAAGTTCACACCTTGTATAAAGCAAGACATTTAGAACAGTGCGCAATACATGTTTAAAATACTTGAAAGCACCTGTTCCAAGAACCCGGAAACTCTGTATTGTGTGAATTCTTCGAAATTTTCTTTGTGTATGCCAATAAAGGGCACTTTATGTAACATTATACAAATATATATTGTATTAGGTTTGTACTCGTAACTGGGTGCTAACATAGAAAGTATAAAGGAAAAAAATATTAACCTTTTAAAATACAAGTACGAGTATTAAAAATTCAACAAAATATATATTAAATAATAAAACTAACTAAAAAAAGGTTCATGAACCAATCGCAGTATACGCCCTTACGTACCAACACATTTCTTTTTAAGTAAATGCTAAGCTTAAACAAAAAAAAGTTTTTTAAGATCCCGGGGAAGCGGTTGTTGCTCTTAAATATTCGGAATCGTTAACGTCAATAATACAATAACATGTTAACAAACAAGTTACGAAACAGTTAACGTAGTTGCATCAAAACGTGAAAAGTCTTGTTCGTCACCAAAAATGCAGATTGCTAACATAATGATGATAAAACTTATGATATATATATTTCTTTCAATGATATCTTTTAGTTATTTTTTTATTATGCGTAACGTAGTCTACCACCTACTGAAACGTAACGTTTCATTAGTTGGTAGACTCGGTACTGAGTCGTCCAGGTTGAAACTACCGCAGTGCCAGATATCGTCCCGTAAAATAGTAGTACTTTACACTTCTGACTTTCAGGATGAGGGCACTGTAGCTAGTAAAATTACCTAGAGACCTATCATCTGTATTTTAGGATGACGGGCGCAGGGAAGTGTTCATGAAAGGTACCTAATGACTACCTATTGTTATTGGTTTCCTTCAACACTGCTTCTGTCATGGTCAGGCGTACCACTTACCACCAGGTGAGCAAACTGACCGTCCCTTTCACTTTTGTCATAAAAAAACATGAACTCTTCACTAACCCTTTGAACGTCGGGAATCCAGACACAATATAAAATCCATTGTGTCGGGCACCTTAAAGCGTCATTGTGGTCAAAGGGTTCATTATGAAGGCAATTTACAACTAAAACGAATAGTGACGTTTTCAGGTGTAATGTTGAGATAGATATATATGCTTGTAATCATCAAACACTTTTCTTAGTATTTCGCTACATAAATTGCGGACAATATTACCAACTAAAAGGGTTGCGGTCCGTGTCATATTTTACCAAACCTCAAGTCTACAAAATATGTGTTTAATCGTAGAGCGATCGTTATCGTGACGAGGGTAAGAAAGCAAACATTTGCATGCGTCAAATAATTCGGAATCACCTTGCTGAAGTTATTTTGTAGGAAATGAAAACAGGCAATGGAGTGTGAAGCAATTTTGCGCAATACAGGTTTTTTTATTAGACCGCAGGTGTCTTTTATAGAGCATTGCTGTGCCATTTTATATTTACTACACCTTTGATATTGTGGAACTATCTGTGAATATAGGTATTTGTTGAGTCGGGAAATGGCCTTTGCGTTTTGTTTGCATTGTAGAGTGAAACACATTTTCCTGTTAATGCAAATGACACATTATATATACGTATAAAGTGTCATTTGCCATAACAGAAATAAACGTTTATTGAAACTAATAATGCGTGGCTTGTAATGTGTTTCATTTTGTTGATTCTGTGTAAATATTTGTATTGGTTATATCCATTCGGTGAGTTATCATTTTTTTGTCATTGCAAAATTTGCCTTTATTTTATCTTTGACTCTAAATTCATCATTGGATCCTACTCGGCTAACGCCAGTCATTCAGGCATCAGCCATCTGCCTAACTAGTAGTACTTTGGCGACCAGTACACTTTGATATTTTCGATACTGGCCAAAGACATTGACATATTAACTAGTTTATTACCATCAGATGACTTACGATGCTGAAACATGCACTATTACGTTTAAATTTGGTTAAAGATCATACAAGTTGATAAACTTTTAAATGTTTGGGTGACCGATAAAACAACAAAGTTTTTCATAATTAAATTGTCTCAGTAAAAAATCAATAAATTCACACATCCCAATGAAAAATATATTTTTAATTGACATAATTATGAATTTTTGCATACTTTATTTAATGCGTATCTATTACGTATGTTTACGATGGAATAAAAGAGTTTGTTATTTTACATATTATGTAATATTGTTCACTTGTTTTAATACGTATTTCAGATGACCATTATTTTCACCCTTACAATTTTCCCGAGCAAGTAATTCGGCCTGAAGCCATTGGTGGCATTTCACTGGATCGAATAAAACATTACACATGAAACCAAGAATAGCAAGAAGAGACCTACATGTACAATAATAAAATTGAATTGAAGAAAGAAATAAGTGAATTAATATTAGAATAACTGTATTCAATGGAAATATGACCTAAAAAAATAGTGTTGACAGTATGTGTTGCCTGTTACATTTGGTTTTTATTTTTACTGTAGCAATATATTTTATATCTTTTTCGATATATGCTCTTTTAAAATCTTGATATAGGGTAAAAGGCACCGGTCAGGAGTTAACTATACAAGACTAAGGGCGTTCGTGCAACGAGACATATCAGATGAATTAACTTAACAAACAAAGGATAACTTGAGCTCTAAAATAGGACCATAGAGTATACATTGGTATTGTTCGAAAATATGGCTTTTCCAGGCATATTCTGCTATCCTGGGGCGGCTCTGCTCGGTCACGTCCCGAAGTGCGGAGCGTTGTACCGCGCAACCGCCACTCCACAGTAAAAAGACCCGTCATTCTCCATTTGAATAATATATAGCGACTCTTTTAATTCTTTGTGGTGCTGAAGATGTACTCAATTTTGATTGGTTAATTGTTTTTTTGCAATATTTTTCTTAATTCCTGATTTTGGGACGAATTTTGTTATGGATTTAAACAATTATGTAAAAAGTATAGATTCGTGATATGCTCACAAAACAACTAAAAAAAGTTTTCCGAATGCAGCGACATCACACATACACATATCCCGAATTTCGAACACATTTACCTTAACAAAGAGCCTACAACTGTATTCTCTTTGGCGGTTCGTTTTGAGGCACGGGTGGCGTATCTACCTTTATATAACAGAATATCATTGGATTTAAAAAGCTTTCTATTCTTAGTATATTTATTTTAGTGTTTATTGATCTATTATTTTCTATTATACACTACATTTTTCTATTATATTTAAGATGTCAATATGTACTTATACAATGCATACTAGTAATATACTAAATTGTTACTGTATTACGCGTACAAGGAATTATTATAACCAGTAATGTCAAATTACCATATACAAAATGCTTAAAACCTGTTATTTGTAAAAGTTGAAAATATCACAACGGTTTTTTTTATTATTTCGTAATGATTTTATACCAGCACAACACTTAAACATTTCATAAATTAAATATAAATACAACAGTTATAAGCTAGATGCAGAAGTTATCTTATCATACAAAAGAAGAAATCTAAACATTAACTGATGTCTATTTTCTTATTCAATCGTAATACTTTTTTGCTTGAAATTATCCATTGTTAAAAATAACAAGTCTAGACCGAAACGATACAAGACGTAATCGAATACAAAGACGCAGTCCTCATATTTAAATTAGAAACTCAATAATACGTCTCGACTACAATAAAACGAAGCCGAAGATGTGAGGGCATCATAAATAAAGGCTTGAGTATAAAAGTGTTCTTTATGAAGTGTCACCACAGTCGGCGCGGCCGGCTGGCGTTGATACCTATTTGAGAGTCCTGTAATATTGGACTGGCTTGTTGTACGCCGATGAGATTATCGATATGGAATATCAATTTGACAACACTTTAATATAATAAAAAAATCAGATGTGGACTATGATCTGAGGCTTCCGTTGCTTAAATTGAGGTTCCAAAAAACTAGATTAAGGCAAAAAATTGTAATCTATCTATTCAACCCATCGCAGTCCACTGCGGGACACAGGTCTCCCCCATTTTGTTAAAAAAAAATTGTCTGCCTTTGGTATTGTAGTCACAAAAAAAACTCAGTGGGCAATAAATACGGACCTGAGCTTGTGCGAATTATGTTATTTTTAGATTTAATATGCAAGGGTACTGTTAGGTTATTGCTAGTTTTCTTTAAGCTTGTCAGACAAAACAAAAATAGCACCTACTATTCTTATTATACATAGCTCCTTCGGAAGTCAAACGAGGTATGTACGTCAGCAACACATTTAACTAAGCGAAAGCATCGGCTGCGAGCTGAACTACTTAAATTAAACTTAATACTCCACCTGTATTATTTTTAATCAGCTTTGTTATTTTTCCTTTTTATCAGATTTGTGACGTTTATTAATTGTACCATTTTATTTGAAATACCTATTGCGTTAGTTATATCTGGTAACAGGATGATTGAATCCTTTTATTTAATATCCTTTTTAGAACTTAATGCTAAATTATCATCATCGTATCAGCCATATGATGTCTATTGCTGAACAGGCCTCCCCCAATAAATTCCTCTCCCACCGGTCGGAAGTTATTTGCTATAATGATACTCGTACATAACACGTGAGTTGTGAAAAAGATTGTATTATCTGAATCGATTTTAAATTCATAGTAAAATACAATTTAAAGTTAAAATTAAATATTACTTTAAATATTATCGATAATGTGTTCTCGCCCTAAAGAAGCATCACTACCAGAGATCGGTCCCACCGACAGAGGGTCGAAGTTGGCGAGGGAGAGTCTAATAAAATATGTAGATTTGATGACTTGTCACATTTTTTGTTACAAATCTGAGATTCAAAGTTTTTTAAGTCGATGCGCGACTGCGGTTTGCTTCCAGTTCTTTCATTAAGAATCTGACAGTGGACGCTTTTTACGTATCTGTTTCATTTGAACAGTTTTTTTTGTATATGCGTATTGGATCCCACCAAACAATTTAATGTAAAATGTTGCCAAGACGACCAGATAATTTTTGCGCTGTAAAAAAGATATCAGATCTCATGTAGAGACAAGCTTTTGAATCTACACAACCTAGCTCTACCGACCCTTACTTCAACAAATACATATGTATATACAGATTAGTAAATATACATATGTATGTATCAGTAGTAATAATATGATGCGAATATTTAGTTTCTGACCTAAAGTAAGTAACTAAACAGCCAAGTTAGGCCGTGTGGATTTAGAAGTTTGGTCCTACATGAGATCTGATATTTTTTTCACGACAATGTGGTCATTTTGATCTTTGTTTTCTAGTTACAGTCTAGCGAGAGTCCCGTGTAAACTTTCATGTCCTAATTTATATATTTCGCGAAAGTCGCATAACATCTTCCTCTTCCTTCCATTTTAGGGGACGGGGTGAAAGCTATAAGTTTAGTATACCATCAACAAAAAAATATTTTTTTGTTGGTGATGTACTAAACTTTGCTTACATACCAAATTTCAGCTTTCTTGCACTTCAGGAACTAGCTAAACGTTTGATGATCATCAGTGCTTCATTGACGAATTCGGTGTATTTTAGATATCAAAGAATTTTTTTGTTTGTTTTTATGTTATACGTGTACAGGACGGTCAGGGCGCTCACCTGATGGTAAGTGATACGCCTAACCATGACAGAGCGACTTTGAAGGACACCTACAACTGATAGACAGTTATTATCCTCACCGAGTAATTTCACCCGGTAATAACTGTCACAGCAGGAAAATAAGGAGGGTTTGTTTGCACACGATATTCCCCAGATAAATGAACAAAGAGCGTCGGTGGCTCAGTGGTGTGGACTGTCGCCTTCCTACCGGGGGCTGTGGTTCAAATCCCGACACGTACCAATGTATTTTCGAATTTCGAAAATATATGTACGTTATCCGACGCTCATACGGTGAAGGAAAACATCGTGAGGAAACCTTCATGCACGCCTGCGAAGAGATTCGAAGGTTGTGTGTGAAGTCGTCCAATCCGCACTGGGCCCGCGTGGACGACTAAGGCCTAATCACCCTATACGGGTAGGCTCGTGCCCTCGGTGGGGACGTTTAATGAGCTGATGATGATGAATGAACAAAAATAATTATTCGCTTAGGCGTTAATATTTGAATGTAGTGTTTATTATTACTGAATAGTAAAAAAATGTTAATTTGGCAATACCTACGCCAACACAACGAAGCAGTATTTTTTACTTAACAACTTACAAATAATATAAAATCGGGGAAAAGTGTACATCAATCATCTTGTATCATATTAAAAGAAATATCGTTGTATCAGATTCCAAATGAGTATTTTCCGAGAGGAAATATAATAATCTACTAAAAAAAGCTACAGTTTGGGGATCTATAAGGAAACACCGTGTTTTATTTAAAAGTTTTTGTATGTAATGGTTTGTCTTTACTTTTAATTACAACAAATACATATTCCTATTGTATTTTTGACGTTTTTCTATTCGATATTTTTACGGTTTTCCATATTACGTATGAATAACAATAATAAAGATTTCAAAAATTGTAAAACCTTTTCGTAGAAAATAGTTATTATTGGGCTTTTAAGATTATTTTTTTTCTCAAACAGATTCATTTCTTATTTGTAAACACCAAAGTTATGCAGATAAGTAATTAAGTAGATAAGGATACAGTGAAACATATTGAAAAGAATTCCACATTTTTCTTTTCCCGTAATAACCTTAGCGCATCTTTACGTCTGTATGATATAAATAAATTCACTTTATTAAAGAAGGATCTGTATAAATACCGCCGATGTAATCCCTCTCAAGCGGTGCAGAAATTGATTTAGATGTTCTCAGTTTTTGGTACGTTTGACCGTATATGAAGTTTGCGAATATGGCCTTAAAGATGTTGTGGTTAAGGTGCATTTACATGTGTGGAAGGGTGAGCTAATAGCTAATGGTTCGAACAAAGCTGTGCCGTATCGCCGCGATTTATGACAAGTCACGAGAAGCTCGAATGCACGCTGGCCAGCTGAAGTGACCACATTTACATCTCCGCCGCACGCTGGTTTGATTGATCACACGAATTTACTAGCTTGGCTTGTGTTTATTTACGAGAAATTTGTATTCGAATATTTGAATATACATTGAAAAAAATAAAGCGGAATAAATAACAATGCACTCTTGGGCCCGTATTCTAGAACGAGACTCAAGCGTTGATCTCCACTTAAGTAGAGTAAAAAAGTATAGCGCTCTATACTATAAATAGCACCATCCCTTTCTAACTCAATTTAAGTAAAGATCAACGGTGAGTCTAGGTCTAGTCTAGGCCTTAGACTTATTTTGTAAAAGTTCCAAGCACCTTCACTTTTAAAAATATTCAGTAGAAAATGTTATGAAAGTTATTTGCATTGCATATTTTACATAATATATTTAATTTATCTTCTATGGTATCAGATAGCATTTTTGAATAGAATTGGACTTATATGTCACTCACATAAAACTTATCAAGCAGGTTTGTGTATTTCGTATTTCTGGGACTTCTGGTCTTGCAAATGTTCATGGACGGCAGTGTTATTCATCACCAGGTGAACCGTATGCTCGTTTGCCTCATCCCTCGAATATTTAACAACGGTCAAAATTAGGCACGTGCTCTTAGAAGAAAAATTCTTTTGTCTGATTTATTAATGCAATAAAAGACTTTCCTTAGAGGGGAATCCATATTGAATGAGAAGTCAAACTAATATTGTAACTTATTTTCCGTTGATTGTCAAGTACTGAACTGAAAATTTATCCACGATACGTAGGGTGTTCATTGGTTTTGTGAGAGAATGGTCTTAGAAGCACCAATTTAATATAAAGGTTTTAGAAGCACCAATTCAATACTATTCAAAAAACAGGTGTGGCGATCTATATTATATAATCCAAACGGGGGATAAAAGCACAGACATGCCACAACACCAATCAAGACAAGCTGCGTTATCACTCGTCTTAACTGGCAATAACATATTTAAGGTAACTATTGCTTCGCTATCTAACTTGCCCCTATTAATGTAGCTACAAAACTACGTACTTATAAATTTAATTATTTCTTTTTTTTGCTTTTGTTTAATAAATAAGAGCCAAAATACTAAGGATATTAAGCAACAGTTACAAATTGTTACTCAAACAAATCTACTCGATTAAGGATGTAACGCTACTGTATAAAAAAAAGTTGCGCCAGTAATGTTAGCACTAGTAGATAAATACAAATAATACTTATTATTTATGTATATGTAACGATGCAAATTAAGTATAGCTTTAAACGAGTACCTTCACAGTGCTGCTGAATATATAAAGACTAGCTTTTGCCCGCGACTTCGCTCGCATTAAATTCGGGATAACACGGTACCACTTCATTTAAATTATAATTATTTGGATAATCTATACTAATATGTAACAAGATATATATATTTCATAGGGATCCTCGGCCGAACTTTAATTCCTATATCTTCATAAGATATTCATTGTAGTTGAAAGATTTAAAGGGCAATTAGGTTTAAAATGAAATACTTGTGACAAATAAAGTATTTATTTGCATAATGATTTATTATCATATTTATGAAAACACCTTCGCAAATGATGCATTATTATAAATTTTTGTTAGCAAAAATATTTTATAGGGAGCTAACCTTAAAAGATAGACATATGCTGTCGCGGACTTTATTATAGACCTTTAAAAGGAGAACAATACTCTCATACATGACTTTTGTGGAACTTTAACCGTTTACTCAGCGTACGCAGCGCAAGCTCCAAGTATGAAAAAATACCCCCCGATTTAGAAACATTCTTCATTGCTGCTCTGCTTCTGTTGCTCGTAGCGTGATGATATATAGCCTATAGCCTTCCTCGATAAATAAGCTATCTAACACTGAAAGAATTTTCAAATCGAACCAGTAGTTCCTGAGTTTAGCGCGTTCAAACAAACAAAGTCTTCAGCTTTATATATTAATATAGAAAAGGTTTTATACCAATCAAAATTTAAAAAGAAGAAATAATTGTATTACTGTTACACGAGCTACTCGTGCCGACCAAAGATTTTACCATATTTATGCAGAAGTACCCTTCATTTTGTTAAAAGTGACAAACACCATTCTACTTCAATTATTAAGATTGACTTGCTCAGCACCATTGAATGTTTAAGTTTTTGTTTGTGAAATTTACGGTACCGTATATTTTGTTTTGAATATACTGGTTAAAAATAAACCTGATACACAAAAATATTACTAATAGGAAGTCAGCGGATTTGAGGTTGATGGCGAAGCCACATGATCTCGCTTGGCTGCTCGACCGAATTATTACCTCCCATACTCGCAATTTTTGTTTCAAGTATGTGCTGAATTTTGTATCAAATTTGGTTATTTGATATCTAATGGGAACAAAACCTTTTATTAGTTTATTATACTTTTGTTACTTGATGGCATAACTTTTAGGAAATTTATACTAAGTATTACGAACCTGGTTTTGAATTTAGTTTTATGCAGATAGATCTTTGTTAATTAAGCTCAGAATTCTTACCATTCCTTGTTTATATATTTATGATATATGCTTATTTGTCAAAATATTGTAAAATAATTAAGTATTAAAAATTATAATAAGCTGCCAATGGCTACAAGAAAAATAGTTCTTAAACAATTCAAAAATAAACTCGAAATATGGCTTATTGAAAATTGTTTCTATAGAGTTAGTAAATTTTTCGACCACAAATAATTGTTGCAATTTGACATTATTACTATAGTATTATGAAAAAAAAAATAGATAGAAAAAATATTTTCAATATTACAATTATCTTAATGCATGTCTCGTTGAATGAATGTGTCTTAGAAATGTAACAAATGTACGTGTCAACAGTATTTAACCACATTCTCGCAAAACTAAATTAATATTTCTATTTCGATCTTCAACCTACACACATTGATGTTGCCTACCAAGTTTCCGACCTCGAGCATTATAAAACCTACTTTGAGATACAACATTTTACTAACGTGCATTCTCGAATTGGACGAAACTTATTCGACAAGTTCAAGTCGCTCTACGGACTTCCTCATGGAAACAACTCTGCCAACTTTTGTATCTTGCGATGAAGGGGAATTTATTTTCTACCAACAGATTTAAGAGATTTCCTTAATGAATTAGTGAGAATCCTCTTAATGTTTATTTAATTTACATTCTTGCAAGGATTGAAGGAATATTTAAAGTTCCGATAAGAGTACCAAACGAGGGTCAAATTGCTGAAATGATAAATAAAATCTTCAAATTCTATCTTGTTATTGTTCCAAATAAGATATTTGAGGGTTGTATAATTTAATTAGGCTTTTATCTTAGAAAATTACAATCTTCATATCTATTTTGTAATTAAAAATTTTCTAAGAGATGCTTTGTGTAGGAATATTTGACATTTCCCTTTAAAATCATTACCATAAAGAAACACCAGTTTGAACTTTGTTCAAGATTTATGTTTCGAAAGTTACTTTGTAGGAGTAGTTGTGTTTTGACGTGGAGGATAACGTGACTCTTATTTGCATTTTGAGTGTATTTCACATAGTATTTTGCTTGTTAATGTAAGTCATCAACATGATCAGCCTACTACAGTCCACTGCTAAACTTAGGCCTCTCTAATAGATCTGTCCCTCGTTTTACGATGTCAACTGATACCGGTCGCTTTACGGATGTCACCGTTCCATCTTGCCTGCGGTAGCCCCACGCTACACTTTCCAAGACGAGTTCTCCGTTCCAGAAAACGCTTACCCCAACAGTTATCGATTCTGCGACAAATGTGTCCAGCTCACTGCCACTTCAGCTCGCTTATTCTTTGGGCTTTGTCGATTTTGATACTTTGACGGGTCACCTTATTTTTATCATTTGATTTCAACAAAGAAACTCCAAGTATAGCTCGTTCCATAGCCCGCTGAGCGAGTTTAAATTGATGGACCATCCGCACTATCAGTGATCACGTCTCGGCTGCATAACTGGTAGGGAGCACTCACTCATTAACACATTTTAAGTTATTAGACATTGTGGAATCCGTGATGAAAACACTCGATGTAATTTACCATACGCTGCCCAGCCTACCTGTATTCTCTTCCTAACCTCCTTCTCGAAGTTGTTTCTACCTAACTTGGATTACTACAAGAGGAATGCCGTTAAGTAAGATCGATTCCGGATCGAGATGCTCATTAAACTGTCAGTCTATATAAGTGCTTTCAGTTATTTTTTGATAGGATTTGACCGTTTTATTTTTTTCTGAAAGTACTAACCTTAAATTAAAATTAATTACATTACACTTTAAAAACCAATATACATTCTGCAATTTTAAAGATTAAAGATAAGAATATGATTGCACATTCGAGTAGAATTTTAACCACTGAAATCTTAGCTATGCACGATCTTTACAAAGAGTACGTTCTAGTCTTGAACAGGAATAAATCTACTAGGAGCTCAATGCTATTTATGTAGAAGGCCTAACGGAAGCAAATCAATAGGTGAATAGTTGGCAAGCGCAGACCATTCCATCAGCGATTAGAGTTGCTCTAGCGCACACGAGCAGCCTTCTGCTTGTACAAGATAATGATGCCATGCGTATAACCTATAACAAATTTTATTACGTTACATTTGTGTATAGATTTACTTACATTCATGAATTATAATAATTATTTTATTTTATGTTAGTTGCGACCTGATGGACCGACGATTCGTACTTGGCTAATTTTTTAGTATTTAAGTTCATTGGAACTAAAAACTAGACCGTGCGAAATTATGTAAAAGTGGGCTTAAAATGCTAAATGACAAAATATAAAAAAAATGAAACTAAAAAATAGTAACCAAGAACGGATTACATTGCGGCATTATCAATATGTAGTTACAGCATTATGTAATACTAGCTTTTGCGTGCGACTTCGTCCGCGTGGAATAGTGACTTTGGCCTAACGCTCTCTTTAACCCGCTACTTCGTTTATATAGGTTAGTTAAAACTGCGATATCTCATAAGATATTCATTTAAATTGAATGATGTAAGGCAATAAGGGCAATTTTGTTTAAAATGAAATACTTGTGCTAAATAAATAAGGAACTTTTTTAAAGAAATAAATATAATGACTGAAGCATCACAATATATTTATGAAAATTTAATTTACGTCCGTAAATACTATCATACCTTTAAAAAAATTGTGACTCACACAATTTTAATACTAGGAATAGAAACAAACTTGCTGTTCCAGACTTGAGACTACATAAAGTAGGTCTTTTATAGGAAGATGTATAAAGTTTTTCAATAAGGTACCGCAAAATATTGTCGAGTTACCTTTACACATGTTTAAAGCTAGAATAAAAAAACACCTTTCTAAAAAAGGGTACTACACTATTGACGAATATTTATGTGATAAAAATCCGTGGTCTTAAACTGCTCAGCTATTTCAGTGCTTATGATATATTGTTACATTAAGGAAAATGAAACAGGACCACTGAAGCGCTTTTTTTTCAAAGCATCAAAACTCATATTTTTAGTTTAGTATTTTAATCGTTTTTTATTATATTTTTGTATATTTTTTGACGTTCATAAGTGCTTTTTGTAACACTAATTTGAAATAAAAGTTTTTGACTTTGACTTTTGACTTTGACATTATTTTAGAAAAAATTTTAGCAAAAATATGTTATAGTGAGCTAACCTTAAAATGTAGACATATGCTGTCGCGCACTTTTTTGTAGACCTTTAAAAGGGTAACAATACTCTCATACATGACTTTTGCGAAACTTTAACTGTTTACGCAGCGTACGCAGCGGAATCTATTACTTGTAGCGTGATGATATATAGCCTATAGCCTTCCTCGATAAATGAGCTATCGAACACTGAAATAATTTTTAAAATCGGTCCAGTAGTTCCGTTCAAATAAACAAACAAACTCTTCAGCTTTATAATATTAGTATAGATGGACACTGGTACTCTCCATTTGGAGCCAATAATCCTCTTTTCCAAGTTTTTCATCATTCTATCACCAGATATTTTAGGCAATCCACTCTATGTCTTTACGGTAGTCAAACAAACTCATTCATTCAGAACTAAATTGATCTGTTGAAATATTACACACGTCCAAATTCTTTAATATTAAAAATAACTTACAATAAAACCAAACAATCAAGATTATATTAAACAGTGGATATGAAGGAACATTGAGTAGGGACCAATAAAATATGCAGATTTGACTGCGGCGGTATTTTTCTCAATGTAATCTACATTATTCAGGCTTTGTCACGAACTTCGACAGTTTAACAACGTTTATCTCTCGCCTTGCAAATTGAGCTACGACTTTAAGACAAACGGGAGTCACTTTCATTATCATAATGGACCTCGGCCAATTCTTTGTTGGTAAGCCGGCGATGGATCCCAGTTGACATTATGCTGGAAGCCAGTTTTTTCATATCTACCCTGATCTCCTTTTGTAAGTACGTTATTCGGCTTCTCGTTTACTTTATTCCAATGCATGACTGGGTTTTCTTTGAACAACATATCGTGGGGGTTGTAAATACGATCATAGCTATTACCATTTTATTTGGATCTCTAGAGATTTATTTGCATTTAAATGATCATTTTATTAAACAAATATATTTTTTAACATCTATATGGGGTAAGTGTTGTGCTTTTCAGCTTGTAATTACACTCTTATCTTACGGAATGTTGACCATTGCTACTATTGCTGATTAAATCACAGAATTAGACGACCCATTTAAAGATTAAAGACTACTGGTGTTATAATCAAGTTAACAATGTTTATTTTCGATCATGTTTATTAGGGACTCAATGTTACGTTTTGGGATAATTCTTATTCATTCTTCTTACGTCCTTATATTGTAGAAAACTAATATAAACTATAGGCGGCAAACAAAGGATCCTTACAGAGTCAATATAATTTAATCCGGTTGTATACGACCCGTGCACAATAACGATGCTAAATTAATTTCTCAGCAGGGTTAAACCGGCTCGACTCAGTTCCTAAAGTCGAGAACAATCGCCGCGAGCGAGGTAGTTTGTGTGCTTGTCTTTACGTTTGCACCCGAATGTCTGCTCCTCTGAATACGTGGGAGCCTACACTGTTTCGCGTAAGGCATTTTAGCTTAGGAACAAATTTATGTTTACGAGTTTCGGTCCCGTATTCCTAAATTGTATAGAGAAGGATCTGCATCCGTACATTTTTCCGACACAAACCAACTCGATATTAGAATAATTTGCTTTAAATGTACAACTGGGTAGGGAACGCAGCGAACATTATTAGAAATGTACGCGTACTATACCAGCGGGAAGTATGGCGGGCCTTTAGAGGATTAAGCAAATGGGTTTCGACCCAATAGTCATTTAGGTGTCTACATTTGATTTTACACACCTGCGTTTACTGCTGACCCTTTTAATGTCTTTAGTTTGGTCCAGTCACTTCAAACTATAAAACCCAATTTGCATTTTCGGAAAATTAACAATATCTAATCTTATCTTTAACATAATTTGTTTTCAGAATGAAATACTATTCATTGTAACATCATTTTTTGTGCTATATACATCTAATTCAGGGCATACAAACCTTTGCAAATTTATTATTACAAGAAATGGAAAAATTTTTAAAAGTCAGCTAACTTATTAAATATAACTCTTATACCAAAGACAATTGACTATTAAAATGACTAAATACAATCCAGGAGTCGGACCAGGGAGCGCGTCAAGGTGTTTGCTCGATTGACTTTTAGCTTGTCCGCTTTTGACGAAGGTTGAGCCTGATTTAAGCCTTATTTTGGGCGTAACGTAAAGCATGGGATTACGATAATTAAACTTTGCTAATTCGTTTTAAATTTACATATTCATTTGTTACACCCGGGGCAGAAACGTTACGGCCAATTAGCTTTGTGTACGTTATTGTATTAGATAATTTTTATTGACGCGTAACCCCATTTATTTTGCCTGTTGGTTATGGATTATTTATTGACGAGTGACCATTACAGCCGCAAAAAAAAGCTTTCTCATTTTCTCAAAGGGTTTTCGTATAGATTTATATGGTAGTCCATCCATGGTGTGTTCGCAGCTATCCAAAGCCAGAATTGCCTCTAGGAGCATGTATCATGAGTACGTGGGCCAAGTCGAGTAAATATGTATGTTTTATGTACCCTATTCTGTTGAAAGTCGTTTTAAGTCTCAGCTTAAATTAAATGAATGATTTTGTAAACGATATGGTTCATTGGGTGTATATGTATTAAAATAATATAAATAAATTATAAACATAAATTGACTAGATAACAGAATTGCTGATGATCAAATAACATTTGTGAGTGTGATAGTTTAACAAAAATACTGAGACCTCAATACGGACTTCCGATTTAATAATATGAGAGACTAGTTGTTTCCCAGCGGTATTGCCCGTGGTATAACATATTGTCCCGCAGTTAAACTTAACCTAAAACACTTCGTTAGCCACGTCAAAGCAATAGATGCGCGCTGCGCGCTAAAACATTGAAGTATATAAAAAGTTTTTTTTTATAAAAGTAGCCTATATTTTTCTTAAAACATCAGTTACCTGCCAAGAGAAGTCTCGTCCAACTCTATCCAGCCTTTTCTGAGAATACAAACTATCTGGTACATAAAAAAATCAACTCTATGAGAGTTCAAAGAAATGACGAAACACTTTGAGAAAAAGAAGGTAGTGTCTTAGTATTGGCGGGGACACTACCGTGCCAGATCTTGTAGATTTAATAAATTCACAACACTATTTTTACATGCTTAAAAAATTAATCTATTCTTATAACTGTATTGCCATTATCTCTAATGTAAGTAGCTAAAAATCTAATTTACCTATTTGATAAAACTATATTAATGTCTTTTACCAAAACCGTGCACTTGTGTTACCATGTCAAAGACTAATTCAGCCATTTTCAGACTTAAGAGGTTGTATTAAGAAGCCATCATAAACATATTTCAATAGAATTACCTTTATAAGAGTATCTTAAGATCTTACAAAACAACTTGAAAAGACACCGTTCATAGTAGATAAACAGTCATTTAACGATACGGACGGATCTCAGATATACCTATGTATTTTCGTTAATAAAAAAATCGTCTAACTTAATTTGCGCAAAGAATTCTTTTGAAATGTTTTATGGTGCCTTATTTCTGGTTCTCCAACATACATTTTTGTTTATCTCAGAAATCTTTTCTCAAAGGACGGGCCTGGAATGCTCAAGGGCATTCATTCATCTGATTATATTTCTTACTGAAAAGACAGCGAGGCTTATCATTAAAAGTAGGAGAAATGGGTTAAATATAATTCAGGTAATATTCAGGAAACGTTGGTACTTTCACTAGAATGGAGCCAAGTTAAGGCAGACATATATTAACAAAATAACGAATAGTTAAACGGGAAAATTCATATCTACTACACATTCCATTATAAGTCTCGGCTTTTTGCAACAACTCACGTCCATAAAGGATATATATATGGACTGTCAACTGATAATGTGTTGTCAGATTGTTAAAAGTTCGGAAAAAATAAAGAAGTGTCTAAATTACATTTTGTAAACCTAAAATATCATTTGTAAGTTTTTGAATATCTCTCTTATGTCGTTGTAACCCTGGTGTCAAGCCGACATGCCTTAGGAAATTCATGGAAATATGTCGTATTGTAAAAGTGCCTAAATTTGCTATCAGTTCACATCTCTATTTGAATAACTAAGCTGACAGATGGTTTCAACCGGCTTGCTCCCCTTATATCAGTAGCCGACCGACGGCTTATCCTTGTCCGTGTCCTTTTCCAAATATTGATAAATCATCATCCTTGGTTTCAAAATGAACAAAAAATCAAATGTATGTTACAGATTCTTAGTAGAGTACAGTCACTTACTAAGGTAAGTGACTGTATGTAGAATCTGTAACATAAGATCTTTATTTGATAAGTCAAATAAAGCAACTAGTGCATAGTTATCTAAGTTAATGAATAAAATAGCTTCAAATATTTACACTAGTTTGTATGGATTATGTGCCTTTAATAAATAAGAAAGGTGATTTGGAAGGCTGTTTAAAACAAATGCCTAAGGTAACACCACAGATTTCCCAATACAGGAGATGGGGCAAGCCGCGTTTAAAGTGCGACAACTGTAAGCTCAACGAGCATACACTGGCTACCAGTTTACTCTCTGTGAGACGATTCAAGACGCACGAATATTAGAAGAAATTACCGTTTTTTTTCCAAATGCCATCCTGTGCAATTGTAACATGCCATCATCGCAATGAATCAGTAAATTTACCAAGAAATATAATAACTTTCACAGGTAAGAACGAAAGAAATTACACACTGGGACTGCCTATAAACTTGGCGGCTTGTCCAGTCTAATGTATATTCTGATGTCTGTGGGTAACACATTACAATAAGGTTTAATATTATACAAATCCTCTCGACCCTGCCTTACGAGTAATTCAAGCTATTAGTCGTGCCATAAATATCTGGGCAACGTATTTAAGGGATTTGAATCCAGCTTGTACGGTTCTGATGGAGGTTTAGTGGGGAAAGTTGGGCACAAGGAGGATTTTGTGCATTTTAAACAGTCTGAGTTTGGATGAATGGTTTGCAACCTTTGCAAATGATCCGTCGATTTTGGAACAACACTTTTTGTATCTTATTATTAAATTAATTGTGCGTCGAGTTTTTCCAGAGTGCTTGAGTATCCTTTCTATTGACAAAAGAAATGGCTTAAGATATTTTTGGAAGCAGCGTTCTGATTGAAACAATATAATAAATATGCTAGTATAGAGTTAGCTGTGAACTAATAAAGAAAAATTTGTAAATAATGCATCTAGAATACATGTCTATTATTCTTTAGGCTATTTATTATTCTGTAATGGGAATCATTTATAATATTAAATCAAATTAGTATTAACTACTGCAGCGTCTTATATTTTACTGTAATACGGTTCTCGTACTCAAATTAACTACTTCGTTTTTGTTCCGCAAATGTTAATATACAATTTGGCGGCTCCGCGAGCGCGGTTACTTAAGCTGATTAACGCTATGCAAGAACTTGGTAATGTTAATTAAGAACTGAGTCAGCAAGCCTTTTTGTATAAACAATCAAAGTTGTTAAATTCATAGCAGCTGTACTATAATTTTAATCTGATGACTTTTAATATGTCGTTTGAATATTCAAACTAGGTGCTTAAACTGCCAAAGTTTGGCGTACCATTCGCGGTGGATGATCGCGGGCTGATTCTGCGACGATTAAGCATATTCATAGCGTTTTGACGTGTCGGCCGTCAGAAGCAACAGGGCCGCTATTGGAGGGCGGCGGCACATGCGCGGGGGGCAGGGGGCGCGGGGTGCGGGCCGCTCGCAGCCTCCGCTCGCTTAATGAATCGCCGGTACCCGCGCCTCGCGCTGCGCTCGCTACGAGCGCTCCCTTAAAAAAGTTCCAAAGAAGATTTTCTCGCCGTCTCCCTCGCGCCCTCTCGCTGCAACAAATAACACCGGCGGGTGGTAGCTGCACGACCGGTAAGTGGATGCAATCGCCTTAACGCTCTCCTTTTGTTTAATCGTTCCGCGATTAAGTGCATTATTTAAAGTTGGCCGCCAAAACTTTTGTCACAGACTAAGACAGAAATTTGACAATGTGAAAATAAACTTTTGTTGCTATGGTAACCATGGTCTATCGGTGAAATTAAAAGTTACTATGTGCTATTTAAATACAGTGGTAATTCTAACAATTGAACGTGCCAAATAAAACAAAAGCCACGATACAAATAAACTTTTTGTGTAGTTATGTATAACAATGACATGACATATATTTAGACACAAGTTTACTGCAATGAATCAAGCTTAGTTTATAAATATCACTACAGTGTTACCGGAATTCAATTCTAAATTAAAGGCATGCTCTTTTAAATATCCAAGTATACTTTTTATAACTATCGCTGTGGATTGAAAGCCTAGTAAGAAAGCTTCGCTGCTTTTAAAGTATATTTTTTCTGTATTCTGAATAATTAAAATAAATAAGGGTGTATAAAATATTATCTACATTAAGTTATAAAAAAAAATAAAAAAGTTAATTGAATAAGTAAGTTTTTTATACTTTGTTTTGAATCCAGGAGGTCCATTTTCTTTTTAATAGCTACGTAAGTTCTATCAATCAACCTTCATTGTAGGGGTAAGTAATGTATTTTTATTTTGTATATCATCTTTAATTATGATCCATTAAGGGATTATATTTAAAATTGGTTATAAGATATATTTTTTGATAGATCAGATACGATTTTCGGTCTGCAGAGACGCATTTATTTAAACATTTTTATGGTATTACAACAACATGTCGTCACGGTGTTAGATTATTAATTGTTTAATTATTAAAAAAAACTTCATTGGATTTATATGTAATCGTCATAAATAGGTGAAATCGAGTAGGCCGCTGGACCGCCGCTTTTTCCGTCATACATCGGCTGCCTGGATCTGCTGGTATAATACGCGTATTATTTGATTTTCCTGTAAGCCAATTATTAATTAAGTAAAAATGAATATAAAGAATCAGTTTGAGGTGTGAAACTGTAATGTATTTTATTATAAAAGTTCCTGAACTATTTAAAAGCCAGTCAACGGCACCATCCTTATTTAATTATGGTGTTTTTAAAAGGAATTCGATTGCGAATAGTTAATTAATTATTGTCAAATTTTCTGTTAACCGCTGTTATAATTGTAGGTATGGTTTAAGAGTTTGGCCTAAATAATATATTCAAATACATAAAATTAGAGTGTCTGAACGTTTAAGAACTTTTACTGATTGCATATAAATGTTCATCCGGTAAATGTAGGAAAATATTTTTTTAACTACTTTTTTTTTAAGAGCGTCGGTGGCTCAATTTAAGGACTGTCGCCTTCCTACTGGAGGGCTAAGGTTCAAATCCGACACGTACCAATGTGTTTTCGAATTTTCGAAAATATATGTACGGTATCCGAGCTCTTACGGTGAAGGAAAACATCGTGAGGAAACCTCATGCACGCCTGCGAAGAGATTCGAAGGTTGTGTGTGAAGTCGTCAATCCGCACTTGGTCCGCACTTGGCCGGGTGGACGACTAAGGCTAATCACCCTTACGGGTCGGCTCGTGCCCTCGGTTGACGTTTAATGAGGTGATGATGATTGTTTTACTATTTCACTTTCTTCCGGCTAATCGTTGGAAAGGCTATGCATTTTTAAAAAGTACCTATAGCTCTTTTATAACCGTAAGGACAAAGACGCGGACACAGATAATAAATTATTTAACAGCAACAGCGTCTTGTTTCAAACTAAGTAGGTATTTAGCTACTAAGCAATAGATACACATCTTATTCTGTTTTCAATGTTACCGTTGGTTAAATCCAAAATCTTCTAATATAAATATCATTAAGAGATACTTTAATAGAGCAGTCATGGTCATAAATATTTAGACTAAAAGCTCAAAAAATAAAATAATAATAATAAATAAAATATTTGGCACTATTTTGCCAACGTGAAAAACGATTCAGAGAATTATCCAACCCAATAGAGGGTAAACTCAGGCTAATTAGATTGATAGATTACTGTATTCGTATGCGGCTGAAGAGGGGAACTGAACCGATGCATATATGTTTTGTACATATATGCCTATTCTAGCGTTAATAGTCGAAAGCCCTGCCAACGTCGATACTTAGCTGCATGATTAGCTTAATTTGAAAATAAATTGCCTGTAACGGTATTTATTAGATACTAGTTTTTTATAGTTCTATGTTTTTATAAAAATTTCAGGGATTTCAGAATAAAGGTGACCTGAAATGTGTATTTCTTAATTTAAATGTTTAGACATTTACAAGCGTAAACTCATTGAAGAAAAAATTGGCCAAGCGCGAGGCGGACTCGCCCGTGGAGGGTTTCGCAGCAGCAAGTAACATAAAATAAAGTAGTTTTTATTTACTTAGCACCTACTACAGCTTTAATATGAAAAATAGTGGTTCACCGTTTCTGACGTAAAAAGAAACTACACACCAGAAATCGTTCAAACTAAATTTCGTTGCTAGATTTTATGGTAATGTACATCATATATATTTTTTTTTTTATCAACCCCATAATTAAGAAATTAGAGGGGGGGGGGACGCAACTTTTTTAACTTTGGAAATGTCTCTCGCGCAAATCATTCAATTTATAAAAAAATGATAATTTTTGAGTTTCAGTTCAATGTATGGGGAACCCCAAAATATATTATTTTTTTCAAGTTTCTTGTCAAAACCTAATAGCGGTTCAATATATATATATATATATATATATATATATATATATAATTATATATATATATATATATATATATTATTATATATTTTATATATTACAAAGTTTGGATAGTGTAGTGTTTATAGTTTCGGAGAAAGGGTGTGACATACGGAGGACAGACAGACAGACATGACGAATATATAAGGGTTCCGTTTTTTGCCATTTGGCTACGGAACCCTAAAGATGGTTGCAAATACATCAGTAATGTTTTAAGAAATTCAGTTTCAAATCTTTTTCAATTAAGTGGACATCGGTATTTATTTTTACATTGAAGTTATTTAGGCACTGTTACGTATAAAAGAGAACACATTTATTTTCGAAGATGTAGTATTCTTACTAATATGGTAAATTAATTATTTAAGAGAACTTAGCTATTGGAACTACTACAACTAGCTATAGAAAGAAAGAAAGAAATCTTTCTTTCTAACTAGCTATAATCAGCATGGTAACAGAAAAACATTTTAGATCCGATAAAAAATAAATAAAGCTGAGGAATTTAATTTAGTAACATAGACTTCAGAACAATAAAGTACGAGATGTCGGAACTTGGTAATAAGATCTAAGTTTTCTTCGCCGTCAATTAAGTTTAGGTCAATATCGTAGGTACCTAACCTTTAAATTAGGTATCATATCATAAAACCTAGTTTTATGAATATATATTTCGTCGATTATCGATACAAATAAACAAAATGTTATATTGGCTTGTCTAAACTATAACATTCACATTTCTTACTTCTACTATATTTTTTTCTAGTTATCTGTTTGTGGTTTGATCGATTTTTGACAAGATTTCTTACTGGCAGATAGCTAACGTAACAAGATGTCACTTTTATTTCCGTGGATAAAATAGCGGACAGCTATTTATAAGTTTACGAGTAAATTATTGTGCTTTAATAACATACATTCGGTTTTTACAAAAAGTATATTTTACGTGGATGTATTCAAACTCTGCAACCATAACATTTTTCGCGGGATAAATGTTATATAACATCATCTGGCTCCTAAACGAACCATAAGCCTGTAAATATGGCTACTAAAAATTAGAGTTCAATAAACGTTTTTAAAGCAAACTTTAATTTCAATGCACTTAAAGAAAAATAAATAAACGTTTACTCTAAAACTTTTACTGTTAAGTTAAAACGTCATTTCAAATTTGTCACAATTTATTTGTTATAAAAGCTTGTTTAGTTTTTTTCTTTTAAGCATTCAAGTTAAAGCTTGTTTTATATGTATGTTATCCGTCGCTCTCACGGTGAAGGAAAACTTCGTGAGGAATCCTGCGCACGCCTGCGAAGATCCAAAAGGATCTGCATGAAGTCGGCGAATCCGCACTGAGCTCGCGTGGACGACTAAGGCCTATACACCCTGTACGGGTAGTCACTCACTTCTTTTATTCAGCAGGCTGCACATCAAAATTGTGAAATTGTTTCGGGTCCCAAAATGTTAATACCTGAACCTATTTTATCTCTTTTTATTCATACTACTGCTAATACTTAAGTACATACAATATCCCTAAAGAGATAGTAAGTAAAAGGGCAATCACGAACCGCATCCGAAATCTTCGTCCTGGGTTTCATACGTGAAATATGATCTGTTTTCAAGAATACCCAAACTTTATTCGTATTGTAATAAAGGGTATTAGAAAATTATGTTGACAATAAATTTGGAATAAAACACATTTGCATTTTCAATATTCAGTGCTCCATCAATGTTGTCGATGATGGATACTCATATTTTAATAATAGGACTATGTAAATCTAGGTCTTTGAAATTAAAAATTGAGTAATTTTTCATTATACGTTCTCACCGAGAGGCACGAGCCTACCCGTACGAGGTGTATAGGACTAAGTCGTCCACGCGGGCCCAGTGCGATTGGTTGACTTCACGCACAACCTTTGAATTTCTTCGTAGGCGTGCGCAGGTTTCCTCACTATGTTTTCCTTCACCGTAAGATATACGTACATATAATTTTGAAATTGGATAACACATTGGTACATGGCGGGATTTGAACTTGCACCCTCCGGAAGGCAATAGTCCACACCAATGAGCCACCCACGCTCAATCAGGTATTACAAACTATTTATATGTTTTTTTTTTTCGAACTGACTACTGCTTTTGGCCGCAGATGGCCTTTACAGCTTCACCGGGCAAGTGGCGAGCGCAGATGGCTCTCAGCCTTACTATTTATTTGTAACTTAGTTTGCTCAATATCGGCAGCTTTGTAGAACATTCAAAGTAGGTATTTTTATATATTTTGAACAATCATTATTTGGGATTACGTTATTACATTCAAGGGACATTCAGCCTAGAAGTTTTACTACTGTGGCCTTAGAACTTCAGTTTCGTTTCAAGGGTACTATTAGTACATAACTTCCAGGAAAACTAGAATTTTAAGATATTCGTCTAAAAGTCGGCCTAGTTCAACGGTTGCCAAAATGAAAAAGAAAGAGAGATTATTATAAGAGAAATTATTACTGAGGGAGTATACACGTGCATTAAATAAAAATCGCGGCATTAACTTTATAAAAATGTATTTTGATGAAATAAAATATATTTAGAGCTCATCAAATATAAAAGAATGCGCACTATGAAATCTAACCAATACTGCTTTTGGGTAAGTGTAATTAAAGTGACTTAAACAATTTAAAACCGTGATGAAATTTAAATATATTTTTTACAAACCATGCTATCAGCAATTAACGATACAAGCAGTCATTAGTAAATTTGAAAACCTCGTTCAAGCATAAATGTCTCTTAATTAGGTATTTAAAGTAGCACTACAAAATCGAAAACTTGGAATACAAGGCTATTATTAATATTAGCGTAAACCAATAGAATTCGTTTAAGTAAAAGATACATACATACAAAAATATCAGATATAATATCTGATATTTTTGTATGTATGTATATATGGACGTATATAATAAAAAAATATGGTTATCAATCAAACAATGACTTTAATACACTAAATATATTATTTAATGTAAACGTTTATTGAAGTGATTAATTTACTTATATAATATTACGTACAACTGCGGATGATGAGTAAATTAACAAAGGTTCAACTAGGAATGGATGATATTGAGGATGTGGGATTAATATGAGGCAAACTTCAGCGTTAAAAAATAGTGATGCATTACAAAATTCAACCAAAGAGTTTTTATTTGGACTTACTCCATTCCAATGCGAGACGTACAGGTCTCTAAAATTAATATATAAGAATAGCTTTTTTATTTTGTTATTTTATAGAGCTTGAATCGAATACTGCGTCACCAAAAGATTGACGCCAAAGACTTCACTATCAACATCAAATCAGATCGTACGTTTTGGGTAGAACAGTCAGTTATGGCATGACAGTCATGTGATAATGGCATGCCACGTTCTTAGACACCAACCAGAAACATTCAACAAATGCGTGTTCAAATGGTCAGAGGCACATGCTGCAAAACCGACGGATGCAGCTTTGAATATTCAGACTAGTAGGTACTAGTATTAATGTTACTTGTTTATTGTGCTGTTTATTCTTGATTATGATTATATTATTTTTTCTCATTATTGTAAATATTCGCTATCTATATTTATAATAGGTTATCTACTGTATTAATATATTTTTAAATGGATTCATAAAACTTATGACGACTTTTACTTTTTTATTAATTTGTGTGTAGCGTATAAGGTAAACTAATCATTGATACAATTTACATTTTGATCATAATAATAAATTGGTTAGTATATTTAATATGTGTGGCAGGAACTTCATACTTGTAAGTAGTAAGAGCCTCAGGCAAAGACTGCGAACATTTTCAGCCGTTTGCTCAAATTGCCTAAGTACTTAGTCTGGTGTGTGAACCCTTTGTAGGTAAGGTGATGGAGATAGTGGTATTTCTTCTTAAGCATTAGTCTATAACAGCCTTAATTCTTGATGATGTTAAAAGTGTAGAAATCTGAAACTAGAAATCTGTCTGTCTCGTACCAAGTTTAAAAAAAAATTAAACATACAAGCAGTGTTGCTGAACTATCAATAAAATTGACCTCGAAAATCATCTATACTATCGATAAGCTAGTATCGTAGCTCAATATAGAAATGGCCATCGATAGAATCGGCTTTGTATATTACAACAACTATCGACAATATCGATACTATCGATCGTGGCCATACTATTATTAAAAGGTTGACTATCGATAGTGAAAAACTATCGATATACTATCGATTGTTGGTGTAATTTACAAGCTGGTGTAGTTATGTCTGTATTGAGCTACGATACTATCGATAGTATTGCAGTCTACCAATAGTATTGCGCTAAACTAAGCTATCGATAGTATTGATACTAAGTCCAAATATTGACAGACTATTGATAATCGACTATACAAGACGTAACATCTGCATGATCATCCTAATTACACATATTTGCTCACGAGTCCATAGTAAACCAAGCACGAAATCTTGCAATGATTTCGTATACTTTTGATAAAATTTAAATCAGAAATTTGCTTAAAGCGTCATTCCTCAGTATCGTTTAGGGGAAAACTGCCTTATTACAAATTTGGGCATTGCGCCGGCCATTGTTCGCGATCACAATAGATCTGTCAATGTTACACTCGAGATGAATGAACTGTCGATGAGTAACAAAAACGTCCCTCCGTGTTTTCGCCTGACACTCCCAGCCGTAAAAAACGGTCAAGTGCGGAACGTGAAAAGAGTATTTAATGATTGGATCGAAAATATTTAAACTACTGATAGACTTTTTTTTGTTTTACCTAAAAATAAACAGGTCACATAATAGGAAAGGATTCCTTAATAAGTGTAATATACCTAGAACATCAAGAACATTTGAGTGGAGCAACAGATTTGGTTTACACATTTGACATTATATTTAATATACTTATGTAACTATTGATGTTAAAAAATTTTGTCTTATGTTCTATCTATTTTTGTTTTACATTTTTTATGACACAAATAAATGGTAACTGTTTTTCTTTCATTGACAGATCTTATTAAAATAAACCCAACCTTTTTGTTTCAATTCTGAAAAACAAAATATTTTAGAATAGTGCAGTTTCAACAAGAGATGAAGTGTCTCTCTAACGCAGCGACGATGACGGTTCAGATCCAAGACGAGCGGTCAAGACCCATCCTATTGCGTCGTGGTGTAAGACAGGGGTATGCTATATCCCGAACTGTTCCTAAACGCATTGGATGTCTTTAAGATCCTTGACTGGTCTGAACGAGGCGTCAGCGTCAATGGAGAGTATATTTCTCATCTTCGTTTTGCTGACGACATCGTCATCGTGGCGGAGTCATCTGAAGAGCTGAGATGCTGAACAGCCTAAATGAATCTTCCCGACGAGTTGGGCTTGACATGAATTTGGACAAGACGAAAGTCATGTGCAATAATCGTGTCATGCCACAACCGATATGCGTCGATGGCGTCCCTCTCAAGGTTGTGCAGGAGTATATATACCTGGGCCAAACCAACATGGCCGGCATAACTTCGAGAGGGAGGAGTAGGAGGGTTCAGTTTGGCTAGGCGGCATTCGGTATGATAAAAGACGGAAGTCTTTGAGCAAAGCGTTTTACCCTGCTAACATACGTAGCTGAAACATGGACTATGTGCCCTGCCTACTACGCGTTGAGTGACTTTAAACTTGTGAACCAATATCACAGTGAGCTGTGATATTGGTTCACAAGTTTAAAGTCACTCAACGCGCAACGGAGCGAGCTATTCTTGGGGTCTCTCTTAGGGATAAGATCAGAAATGATTTAATCCGTACGAGAACTAAAGTTAACGACATAGCCTCGGATCAGCAAGTTGAAGTAGTCAGGGATCTCGCAAAAGAAGGGATCTGGCCTTTAGATAATATGAGTTCTGGAGTGGAGACCGCATCTTGGCAAGCATAGCGCAGTACACCTTCCGGCCCGATGGACCGACGACTTGCGAAAGTCGCTGGTGGAGGCTACATGAGGAAAGTGGAGGACCGGGATATTTGGCGCAAAATGGGGGAGACCTATGCCCAGCAGTGGACTGCGACAGGTTGAAGAGAAAAGAGAGACGAACAGTGAAGTCTTAATTACAAACTGCTACGACAAGCACAGCTGACATGGAAGCAGTTTTGAACTTTCAGTTAAATGAAATGATAAAATATCGGTTAAGAGTAATTATTTAAAGTATAGGTTGCAAATAAGTGTGTAAGTGAGAACAGATGACAAAATAATGCTCTGACATAATCAAGGCTGCCCCTTAAGAATATGTTGTGTTTAACATTATGGATATTGACGATTCATCAACATTATAACCTAAAACATGCACTACTGAACGAAGGCCTCCCCTTGTGATTTCTACGCGGAACGATCCTTTGCAGTTGACATCCATCTGCTCCCCGCAACCTTAACCTGGGGGTCGGCCTATGCTTCATTTTCCGTTACGCGGACGCCACTGGAGAACCTTTCCGCTCCATCGGCCATCGATTCTACGCACTATGTGCCCTGCCTACTGCCATTTTAACTTGATCCTGTGGGCTATCTCGGTCACTTTGGTTCTCTTACGGATAAACTTGTTCCGGATCTTATCGCGCAGGAAAGCACCTAACATAGCTCTCTCCATAGCACGTTGAGTAAACTTAAGCCTATTCAAGAGGCCCTTAGTAAGCGACCATGTTTCGCTTCTGTACGTCATAACTGCCAACACACACTGGTCAAAGACTTTCGTGCTTAGACACTGAGGTATTTTGTACGAAAAGTTCTCCCTTAACTTCCAATCCTAATTGGATTCGACAAGAAACCTCCTTCTCGAAATTGGTCCTATTGACGGTTAAACATTACAAAAAATACTAATAATTATAATCAATATTTTTTGCCTATTTTTGAAGGAAGGTTTCCCTTAATATTCTTAATATCACTAATGGTATTCGCCAAAATTCACCAAAACATTTGAATATCGTCCAGGACAAGGACCTTTAAAAGGTTAGATAGAATCAAGCTAAAAGGAAACGACCTTTCAAACGGTTTAACGTTATGACACTGAACCCTATAATGTAGACCGCTATCACTATTTTTTCATTGTTTCATTAAACGATAAGATTTAGATTTAAGCGGTGCACTCGAGAGAGAATTTTAGTAAACATTTGCAAATAAAATACATAAAAGTGAATAAAATCATTAATAATGAACTAAAGTTATCGACATAGGTCGCTGCAGCAAACGGGTACTGAAATGAAGACAGCGTCTTGGCAAGCCAAGCTCACGAAGCTCGGTCGGATGTATCGACGACTTGTAAAATATCGCTATTGGTAGCAGAATGAGGAAAGAGGATGACCGTGATGCCTACCGCAATTTTTTTGCGTAATGATACATTTAGAAACAAATTTATAAGTAAGGTAGCTGGTGAACCAAAATAAATAAATAAGTAAAAATAGAGAGACTGTATATATATATATATATATCCATATATATCCAGTATTTTTATTTTTTCTCTCAAATATCAGTAGATAACTTGATATTTGAGAGTGAAAATAAAAACCCCTGTGTTTTGTTTATCTCTGGGTATAATTTAATAAGGTATGGTTGTTTTCTTAGAAACATTGTAACAAATATTTTAAAATTGCTATCATATTAAATTTGCCACCAAGCAGGCAGCAGTAAGTTGTTACTGTCGATTATATTATCTAGAAGTAAAAAAATAAGTTAAAAACATGTTTGATATAGCATATCATTCACTAAAGGTCTCGTCTTCACCACATTTAGCAAATGCTAGTTTTTGTCAATAAGGATATTTATTAGTCACGTTATCCAGTAAATTCAGTATTTATTTCACATTTCAACAAAGAACTTAGCTAAATCACAATAGTATTAATTACAAATGAGATAAATTAGCAAGAATCCGATATCTACGCAGTCGATCTTAAACTTTGTTATCTTCCGGTCAGTCTTAAAATCAATGTGTGAGAAACCTTTTTTTACATATTCTTATCATCAGCCTATAACCTACAAATATAGGATACTTTTATTAAAGACAATACTTTTTATTTTGGAATAATAAAGCAATGTTTATACTTATCGAAGCTATTTTAGTTATGTTATATTGTGGGAGAATATCTTATAACGCGGGTAACACCGTGGGGAACATCTAGTCGTCTAGAAAATCAAACAGTCACAAACTTTTATTCACAAATATCTCTGGCCGGACTTCAATCGGAAAAAAAGCTCAAAGCATAACTAAAATGAGCGGAGAGCGGAGTAGATTATCCGCAGCCTGTCTTATGTACATATACAATTTTTTTTACAAATAACGAAGATAGAAGGTCTATTCTAAAAGGATTTTCTAAACAAGTTGTTAACTGTTGTTGTAATAATTAGCTTCGAAGTTTGGAGTTGTATTTTCTCTATTTGCCCTGGAAAATTTAATTAACGTTCCACTGGGCAGTATTTTAAGCATTAATGGATTTAATTCGGCAGTAATTTACACGAAATGATTTCGGAAATCCAATAATTGCTGTGTCGACAGCTTAACCTACTCGCCGACGAGCGGATGGGAAGGTTGCTTATTATTTTCAGCAAATTCAAACGGACAAATAAATTCATCGCTAACTCACGCCGACCATTTTATTTGGTTTTACGGCTTTTGTAATTTACGCTTTTGTTTGTACTTTTTGACTGTGGAACACTTGACTGTTGGGAGAGCTTCTTTATTGATATCATATTAGTGTATAGGTTGAGACGATTTAAGGTAAATTTTATGGTGATTCTGTTAAGGGATACTATATACTGCATATTTGGTTTAACATCGCTATCGCTACCTAAACAGCAGGTAGTGAGCACGAATCCTTCAAAAAGTAGGTCTTTGATGCCAGTAACTTTGTCAATTTTTTCCCATTTGGCTGTTGGTCTCAAACAAAGAAGATTCCATGCTTCAGGATCGCGTAAGTCCAGTCTCGACTAGTCTATTAGAATGGTAGTGGTTAACTAATCCGTTTGGAGCCTGCGTGGTTGATTGTGGGCGTGTCCTTTCCTGTCCTCCATTTGTCCAGTTCCAGTAGGTGTGTTTTGACTATGCCTTGTTGCGGAACGGTTTATGCTAATAAAGATGATGATGACCTCAGTAGGAAAATTCAGCTTTTTATGAATTTGAAATTTCTTAACTACAGCATGACATAATAGTCATCAATCATAGCAACTAAATACAGACGCAAATGCAATTTTTCGTCATACATTACTGTTTACTAAGAAATAATTTAACGAAATAATTGCACAATACAGGTATTCATGTTCAACTGAAAATGATATCTTTGTAAACCAACTTCTTCAAACATATTTCAAAGATTTCTATCTGCCCCATTTACTTATACAGCCAAAGTTTTCTCCAAAGCATTTATCAATTGAACTGCTAACGAAGTTACCTACGTGTTTATTTGCTCATGCAATTAACATTACGAAATCGTTCGCAAAGAGGGTTCCGACCTCGTAACTGACGATAAGGGGAATTCTGGAAATTTCGTATGAACATTTCTTGGAGTAAGACTGTTATGGTACACTATAAAAAGGTGTTTACGTCGCCATTTGGGCAATCCCATTGCTTTAGGGTCAGTTCCTAAAATAGTTGATTTGCGCTGAACGATCCGATGACACCTACATATATCCTAAATAGGGATCTTTTTTTTAATGTATTTTTATTTATGGTATTTTTATGTATTATTTTTTTCAAAGTTGTATACATGTGAGCTAAAATTTAAAAGGTTCTTATTACTGAACTGTCAACTTTACAGTAAATGCTCCTTCTTTGACCAACGTTGAAACAATATATAGCGAGTACCTAGGTATGTCATTGTCACATTGAATACAATGGAAGACCCACTATTCTAATTAATACTGTGCATATTTAACGCCATATGCTGGACTAATGGAATCATCGTATGAATTCATTTATGATTATAATTGAAGTCGTATGAATATTCTAAGTTTTGTTGCTCTTTATAATTTTACTATAAAATATAAATAAACAAATATCCACAGAATGCATACAGCGACATCTACCCCCGAAGTAAACAAGTATATGAACACTAAACAACAAATAAACATACTTTAACTTTTTTTGTCAATACATACACTTTATACATAGAAAACAACCAGACCGATATAAACAGACATGTTCATGCATACAAATGTTTGATGCATGAACATGTCTGTTCTGCCCAGGGATCGAACTCAGAACTCTTCCCGAATAGCCGACATCACAACCATCACCTTCATTCTCATTTAGGATCAGTGTTAGTGTAATCGATTAGTAGGTTCAGTGTCCTAGTGCTTGTATATGTTGTTTATATAAAAAACAGATTTGATACTAATTCATATATTTACGTACATACATATGTTTTAAGTAGTCAGAACGGCCTTACAAAGACTTTGCTAACGATCGCCACAGACGCCTTCCGGCCCGATGGACCGACGACTTGCGAAAGGTCGTTGGTGGAGAAAAGCGGAGGACCGGGATATCTGGCGCAAAATGGGGGAGGCCAGCAGTGGACTGCGATAGGATGAATAGATAGAATAGTGAGTATAATCGTATACCATTTAAATTACTTATCAGCCGAACTAAGAACAGTGCTCGTCAGTTAACGGCATTTTGGCTAGTGGACGGCAGATTTAGAGTTCTCGCAAGTCTGGTCCCACGGCGTCCCTCTATTGACATCTGGGGTATCCAATAGGTCGGCGTTCGGTCAGGTCTCCCAGATACATTCTTGGGTACAGTAACCCTCATTCATTCGTTTCAGGTGTCCCAGCCAGCATAGTCTCTGGGTTTTAATTTCTCCGGTTACAAAGAACGATTAAAATGCATCACACCGCACTTTGTATTTTGCACATATCCTTAAGAGGTAATGTTATAAAACTACTAACTGATTAAGGTCCGTATTGTAAAACGAGACTCAAGCTTTGATCTTCACCTAAGCAGTATGAGAAAAGGATAGCGCCCTATACGATAAATAACACCATCACTTTCTAACTCAATTAAAGTAAAGATCATAGTTGAGTCTTGTTCTAGAATACGGGCATTATACTTTAAAAAAAAAAATCTTATAAGTGCAAAAAGGATTTTGTCAAAAACTACGTAAGGATCGAAATGTATCGTGTCGTACATTGCGAAGGCACTTGCGTCCAGTATCGGCGTAGGTTGTGGTGAGCGCACAGATGCAAACACTGGTATCGCAGAGTGCGGTCGAGCGTCGGAAGCGTTTTGATAAAACGCTGCACAATTTCCGTGCGGTGCCGTCGTTGCACACTGATTGCGAAAGGGCCGCCGATAATAAAGTAGGATTTTGGACTGAATACAGTTCGGGATTTGAATCGAAATTGCCTTTTTAGGGGATATTCCCCTCAGGTTTCCTTGTTTAAGTTAGATAACTTTGTTATTTAAAGGTGTATGTTTATTCCTACATAAAATAGGAATTCGTATATGCATAATAATATTTATATAGTTCAGTACAATTATTAAGTAAGTAAGGAACATAGTAAGAAACTTACAGATGTTTAGTTTATGTCAGTTATTGATGAAATCCTTAACATTAACTTTCAGAAACATAGAAATTTAGTAAAAAATCATATTTTGAGAATACTCCTATTTGTATTTGTGTCAGTTTCGAAGCGGTTAGGTTTCTCATTTACCTGAATTCTGATGCGTAAGACGATCTACTCAATCAAAACTATAATTTAACAAGGACAAATATAAAAGGTAACATTTTAATGTAAATGATACCTATTGTTTTACAACTTCACGTGTTACCTATTGGGTAAATTTCGTCGGGAATCACAAAATCAGTTTCGCGGAAATTTCCATGACGTCTCGTTCACTTTGCATCAATTTAAATAAAGTTAGACGCAGCAAGGAGAATTTGTTGCCTGTGAAACCTACATTGTCTTGCAAGCCCGGTTTCGGTGCTTTGCGGAGTTGTGATCAAATATAACCATTTAGCCTTTTAATAACGATATATCATAACCAAATTTTTTATTAACATATACTTAGAAGTTACTTTATTAATCAAATTCAAAGAACAATTTGCTTCTGGTATACAGTCTTGTAAGCTTTAAGTTTACAAATTAGTGTGGTAAACAAGCAATTTCTTTGGGTAACATTGAATATTACATCACTATCATCATGACAGCGTTATAAGACCAGTACTGAACGAAGAACTCTCATTACGATTTCCACGCGGGACGATATCTAGCAGTCAACTTACATTGTAAAAAACGGTTAAATATTCAGAATAAATTTCTTTGTTCGTGTTTGCAATAATTAATATAATTTGCCATACACAAATATTGAAAAATCATTGTTGAGTAACTGAATGATTCTAAAGTAGGTCAAGAAATATCCTAATGGCTTGCAAAAGTTATATAGTTCAAAATATTGTTTAAAATTGTCGTTTTTTTTATCTGACTACTGCTGTTGGCTGCAGATGGCCTTAACAGCTTCACCGGCAATTGGCAGCGCAGATGGCTCTTAGCTTTAATTAAAATTGTCGTGTATGATCAACAAAGTACGTTTGTTCCAATCAAAAGATTGAATAAAACGCAACCTTGAATTTGTTTATGCTCAGAGCGGAAAATTTTACCAACGCAATTTGGCTTCGCAACGCAATGTCTACACAATGAAAACCCCAATTCCGTTTTACAATAAAAAATCAAATGATAAGATTTTTGGGATAATGCATGGAACGAGTTGCCTACTGTGTTCTGTATAAAAATATTTTTAATGTATTTGTATATGCCCATACAAAGAGTAATCTTATTCATAACAAAAAAGACTCTTGTACCTTATAATTCAATTGTTTTAAGTAAATATAAATATTCGACTTCATTGATTTCATTACCTTACACATATTAATTAATTTTCTACACAAACTAACTGTTTATCTGTAATTGTAATAGTATGTCGTTTAAAAATAAACTAATAAAGGGGAAAAATATTGCTTTCAAAATAAACATTACATATTAGTCAATATTAATTTATATTATACAAATTATTTTACATTCAACATATCTACTAAATAATTATGTTTTTTTTTATCTAAGTACAACAAATTACTTGTACACGAATAATTCGAATCTGCGTTGGAGCTTGATATCTTCATAACAACAACCCGAATCTGATTCTCGAATCAAAGGCTTAGTCTGAACATGATATTTTAATGAGATTTCTATTATTGCGATACGTTCCCGTTTGGGGAAGGCAAATATAGGGTGATAAGTCCTCAGTGACTAATGATATATATTGTATAATGTCGGTACCATTTAGTGAGCCTAATATTTTGTAATTTAAATGCAAAGAATACATTATTATATGTTTATACAGGACGCTGAACTTTGCGGAATACCTTAAGTCGTAAATAATAATATAAAGATTCCCAATACCAACATAATACCACATATTCCAAGCGAGATTGTATGAAGCAGAGAACGCCGCAGACGCCAGTTAATTCCGTTAAATATACCATGTCGTATTCTCTCCCTGAATTCTCTAAGGAAATTAGTTTTGATTGTTTTCCCATACTTGATATTAAATTGGTTTTATTCATATTGCACAGTATATAACTAGAGCAGAGGAAACTCAATTTTATATACAATAATGTGAACTGAGTATTAAACTTCTAAATGCGAAGGGAATTAAAGTGATACCAGCATTGAGTACCAGAATTACCAGCTAACAATAATAAATAATTATGTTCGCCAACAGCGTCATTTAATTTCGTATTCCGATACATATTTAAGTTTGGATTCACCTCACAGCGTGTCGTAATACATTGAGCTGAGCGGCCCGATCTAAGTAATATAAAATCTAGGACAAGAGAAAGAAAACCTTTATTGTAATAGGAAGTAAAGGTAGGGTGTTCATTTTATCCAAAGCTACTTTCAATAATAAAATGTAATAAAACGTTCGCAATGGAGACAAATTCACCGCTAAAGAAATGCAATAATGTAGTTATATTACGAGGAAGTATTTTAAATTTATTTTCGGATACACGATACGAAATTTTAGGTCATAAATTACATAACTTTGCAAAACAAATGCAATATAAAGATAATAAAGGTCCAATACTGGCGTTCTAATATAGATCTTACATATAATATAAAACGAATGTTTATAGGGAAGATCGTCGCCCCAAAGATATTTGGTGCAAAGTAGAGGCCGATCTGACTTCAGTTAAGCCGGGTGCGTTTCCAATATATTGAATGGAAAAATAGCGAAGGCCCTGCTTTCGTGTTGCCAGTAATGAAATAAATGTAAGCATTGGAATCCTTTCATATTATCTCTATAAAACTCTGGTAGAAAAAATAAAATTCCACTCACGTTTAATGTATGCAATGTGCATTTCTTTTTTATTGTGCGATGTTCGCAAACACAAATGAATGAGTTGGAGCGAAATACGCTAAAAATAGTTACTGGAGAGAAATTTCGACACAAAAATGTGGCCAGTTGGTGTTGATGTAAAAAAATATTTATTCAATAAACAATGATGATAATATTACACCTAAATGCTCAGCAAATACTAAACACGCAAAGCTGATCATGTTTACACAGTGAGGGGATGACTCCAGGTTTTTAAAGTAATAGGAGACTTTTCAATCATTACTATTGTTCGTCCCATATAAAATAACATAAAAGAAACAAAAATGCAAACAAAAGTTTCAATAAATATTATTATGAAATAGTTTTTTTACAGTCTTAAAGCAAACATTTTCATATGTCAACAATCTATCAAGTTCCAGTCTTGTGGAAATATATCATCACAAGAAGTGCGTCGTCATATTATAATGTGGTAATGGAAAGACACCCTTAACACAATGTAACCTTATAATTGTTGAGGATTATAAAGGAGTAAAGACATAATAATATTCTTACAAATAAGACAGTATAAACGTAACAACACGTCTTTTGTTGAGATTTATATCGCCTTCAAATAATAAAGTTTTGGGGAAAATATTAATAAACACTTAAATATTTGTTTCTTTAAAATATTTCTGTTGTTTAAAATATTTAACTTCCGATATTGGTACCTGTTAGAGATTGTTATTGTAAGCATGGGGTATCCGAGGATCTTGGCCGCCTAGTAAACAGATCGGTTTTAATCCCTTTGCCGAATTCTTGGAATGCCGACTACGCCTCGCTAAAATTAACTCATTATTTCGGACATAGTTCCCTTTCAAACATTTGTTCCTTTACAACTGGATCTTTACGTATTCCCGTCATGGTCTAAATCCTTTTCCTTAATTTCAATATATTTGATGGACTACAAAGTAATAAAGCGCATTCTCTTTCTCTTCAACAGACCTTCGAGTGCGTTGCTAACTTTTAAAAAAGGAGGGAGAAAAATAAATATGGGACAGGGGAAGGGGGAATTTTGTTTCATGCCGGTTTTCTGTGAGGCTGTGGTATTGCTTGGGCTGAGCCAGCCCATTCGAGCCGAGGGCATAAGCTCTCTGATACTTGAAATTACATTTGGAATGAAATCTAACTATTCCCATCTGATAAAGGGTAGCTGAAAGACAAAATATTCAGCTGAGAACGGAAACGCTCTTTCATTAAAAGTATCCTTTTAATGGTATCTTACTGTTATCTCAAAGCTTGGTAATCTCGTTTTTCGTTCTTTGAAATATTTAGAGTAATTATGATGCTATTGATATTATATTTATCGTAACATGTGGAATCAGTTTGTTTGATGATACTTTTGTGAAGCGTGAATTATGCGTTTAGTAAAAACGATTACTCGTACATCTACGAGTTCAAACTCGTAGATGTACGAGTAATCGTTCTTCAAAATAAAATGAAAACAATTAGAGGCCTAATAAAATCAAATAACTATGTGCTAACTAATACATGTAATGATTGTGCAATCATAATTGGGTCATGCCAAATGAAAAGATCGATTCGAACGAGCGTGAGCTGAACAGATTGAAGGAAATTAGGATAAAATATGATTCCATTTAATATCGAACTTACAATGCTGACTCAGCCACTTGCACCGTTGATCGATTTACCCAACAATAATTGTCAAGATCACGTCTTTTAAAGGATCTAATTGAAATGCATATTCATGGTCATTTAATGATTTTTTTTTCACCAGCGTGGTTTCGTTGGCATTTACGAGTATGGATAGGTGGCATTTATGGATAGCCTATGCGTGTCGTTTTCTCCTATGTTCGTAACATCAAAATCAATTAAGTACTTTTTGCGTCAAAGAATAACAAAGCTAATGATGATGAATAATCATAGAAGAAATTGTAAACTAATATGTCAATACGTCCTAAGAAAATACATAAATTAAAAGTATTTTTATATTGATTACATCATCATTAGCTTATTATAATGTGCCCACCGGGCATGAGTCTACACCTATAGGGTGGCCTTAGATGCCCACACTGGCCTAGTGAGGATTGACCGACTTCACGCACAGCCATTGAATCTTTTCGCAAGCGTGCGCAGGTTTCCTCACGATCTTTTCCTTCACAGTAAGAGCGTTGGATAAACGTACATATATGTACGTCGCGGTATTTGAACTAACACCCTCCAGATCTGAAGGCAACAAACAGTCCACACCAATGAGCCACCAAAATTAAAGATTATTATCACAACAAACTATTCGAACATTTATCCCGGTTCATAACTGAACAGTTGAAGTGCGGAGCGATGTGTGGAAAGTTATGAAGCAACGATAGCTGTGAAAGACTTTTGATTTTTCGCAAATTTGATGCAATGTGGCGCAAGATATTGAGGAGATTGCAGCGAGAGCATAGTGCCGGTGAAGTTAGAAATATTTAGAGTGAATGTTATGTGAGCGATTATGCGGCCTGACTGATTTCCCTATGTCGTGTATTTTCGTGGTCATCATCTTTAGAAAAACCTTACAACATGTCCATTGCTGAAGGAAGGTCTCCCTTAAAGATACTTACATAAACAGAACATTTTATACTATACGTTTTAGTATATATAACTTGGTACGCATAGGTAAAATCCCTTAGAGGGCTTTTGAGTAAACAGATCAAAGAAAAAACGTGTTACCTAATCGATTTTTTGGTATAATAGAAACCCTTTCGGTAATGGTTTATATTAACATAAAAAAAATACTTCAGACCCTTATACTCTCACAGGTTGTAGCGAGAAAGTTTCACTTGGCCTGTAAATATGGTGCGGACAGATAACAAAATGAGGGTTGCCTATTTGAGGCCAACGACCGGCACTGACGGCGGAATACCTCACTTGGTACTTCGATTTAAAACTGATAATTTTATAGCGGAAAATTGCATTAAATTTGTACGATTGGTCAGCCCATCGGATATTATGCTGTTGTGTTTTAATAGTTAAAATTTTATTTGCCCTTATATATATAAGTTGTAGAGGCTGTATAAGGTTTCCGGTGCTAAGTTGGGGAGGCTTTTGTTCAACAGCACGTAATTGTGTAAGCCATAGAGCTATGATAGACTTAACCTTATTATACTTATGGGAATTTTGGACTCTAACCTGCCACTTAGATCCAGTGAATTTTGGCGTGCAACCAGTATGTGTGAACTTTGTTTGAAAGGATTTACCACGAAGTTAAAGACGAGTATGGTTTTGAAAACAAAGATGATATTCCATATTCATCGTCCATTCTTTGTATATTTTTCCTTTTTACGTGATATGGAATTGTTTCCTAAAATCAACTTATACTGATTCATAACTTTATTAAAATATGATACAATACGTAACGATAAAATATATTAATATCCACTTGGGCCCAGACCATACTTCTAATTGAACATCTTAAAGCCATTGTTTCTTTCCTTTACCAGTATATAGCAAAGTCTTTATAAATTAGTGTACTTACTTATAGATAAACCTCCACCCTCAGATATATTGCCTGCTCACTTGTTTAGAGGGGGCTATTTAGAGTCTAGACGAATCTCCGTGCTTCTTACAGATGGAAAAAGGGAGTCTTGGATCAAACATTCTTCAATGTAAATACTTTACGACGATAAAACGTGCCATTCCTGGGTATTAAATTATGTTTATTGATTACAGGGTCTTTGTTTTGATTTACGAGTCACTCGGTAATAATTCTAAATAGTTGTCACTTTATTAACTGATTTTTCAAGTGTTTAGTGGTTCAACATTGAATTCAATTGTGTGTCAAAATAAATATAAAAAAATATTTCATAAGTTAATATTCAAAGATTTTTGATAAGATGTGATGAATATTTTTCATTAACCTATTGCAGTGCACTGCTAGACAAAGGTATCCCACATTCTGCACCAGCCGCGTGGTGACGGCAGATTAGAATATGTCACCACCACCACTCTTCCCGAGGGTGTCGTCATATACAAGATGGTGAGCAGCTTGTGTACTGGATAATATTGGAGCTAACAACCTGCTAGCCCAGCGTGATGACTGTTGGCAT
Organism: Leucinodes orbonalis; assembly: GCA_019425675.1. Classification (NCBI taxonomy): domain Eukaryota; kingdom Metazoa; phylum Arthropoda; class Insecta; order Lepidoptera; family Crambidae; genus Leucinodes; species Leucinodes orbonalis. The sequence goes on along the minus strand of PQWD01002248.1, from coordinate 501 downwards.
TTTTCATCCTCCACGATTGGCGCCTTTATGAGTTTATTATTCTGTAAGCGTATATTCCGATTATAATTTAATACTTCATCATCATCATGATCAGCTCATTAAACGTCCCCACCGAGGGGCAAGAGCCTACCCGTATAGGGTGATTGGGCATAAGTCATCTACGCGGGTCCAGTGCGGATTGGACGACTTCACACACAACCTTCGAATCTCTTCGCAGGCGTGCATGAAGGTTTCCTCACGATGTTTTCCTTCACCGTAAGAGCGTCGGATAACGTACATATAATTTCGAAAATTCGAAAACACATTGGTACGTGACGGGATTTGAACCTTAGCCCTCCCGGTAGGAGGGCAACATTGAACATTGTCCGCACCATTGAGCCACCGACGCTCTTTAAGACTTTATGCAGTTTATTTTGAATAGAATCTCGGATTGTATTCGGATATAAACCCAGTTAATTACTGCCGGCTACAAAACTAGGGAATGATAAATTGAGTACCGCA